>LPNX010548773.1:0-34652 GCA_001517045.1 Pseudotsuga menziesii
TCCAGTTTATTTTTAGTTTAATCGAACTGCTACTAAGGATTCCAGATTCCTTAGTAGGTGCTCATCAGCACAAGCTAGGGTGAAAACCCTAGCTACACTCGCTTGAAGAAGCTTCACTTTCATATCTGGTTCTTTTCTTGGATGGTTCATCATCCTCTACAGCATGAGCATGATGCCTTCTTTTGTTCCCCTTCTTATTATGAGAGTGAACCTTGTTCTTAGGATAGTATTTTGCAAAGTTTCCTCTTTCATCACATGTATAACATCTCATTTTATATGGGTCCCTTCTATTGTTATCTCTATGATGAGGATCCTTACCTTTGGAGTAATGAGATCTTCTTCTGCCTTTCTTGGAGTGAACTGTGAGAGCTTGATCTTCACTTCTCATCTTCTCTTCTCAAGCTGCTATTCAATATTCTTCTTGAGAACATTCTTCCCATAGTTTGCTGAATTTGACTAACTTCTTTTTGGCACAGATCCCTTAAATGAAAGAGTCACATGTCCTAAGGAGACCATTCAAGGTGGTCATCACAATTTCTGCATTCTCCACTTCTTCATCTATTGCTTCTAATTTTTCCTTGATCTGACAAACCCTTGTGAAGTAAGACTGGATGGTCTCTGCATTCTAGATCTTCACATTCTTCAATTGATCCCTCAGAGTCATCTTCCGGTTTATGTTCTTCCCTTCAAACAATTTGGTTAGGGCATCAAACATAGATTTAGGTGTCTTGAGAGAGGACACCTTTGGGATAAGATGATCCTTGATAGAATCAGAAATGATCCTCTTTGCCATAACCATATTCTTCTTATGTAAGGCCTTAGACTCATCTCCATCTGGAACTGGAACCTCCTCATGGATGTAGGAGTCTAACTCATTTTCTCCCAGGACCAGGGAGATCCTATACTTCCAGGCTCGAAAGTTATCAGCTCCCTCAAGCTTTTCATCAAGATTGGTATGATGAGACATCTTAAACTAAGAACCTCAAATGGAAATACAAAATATTTAGATCTTACCAGGTCAAGATGTCAAATTTGGATTTGGAGCTAAAATCCCGCAGTACTGGATCAGGAGCAAATTAGGGTTTTGTTTTTCTGATGATCCGTCCACCCAAATGCCTTGAAATTTATCCCTAACTTTGATTTTGGGAAGGAGATCAATCCAGGCCTGAGCTCACTAAAAAATTCCTCTTCTATGAAAATCCCTAATTTTCGGTAGCAGTGTCGGGTCCAAAACTGAAAAACCTCATAATTGGATTCTGCTTCGACAGAAAGATGCGCCCTAGGGAGGAGAGTTATTCCACCCTACTTTTGTTGAAAATCCATGGAGAGAGATCCACAAAATAGGAAGCCCTATTTTCCGCAGTTGCATAGCGTCTTCTTCTCAGGTTAGCTCTGATACCATGTTAGTTTTTCAACATTAAGCTAGCATTATTAGGATCTTTAACTGGGAGAATAACAAGTACATCAATCAAACACAAGAGACAATGAACACAGTGTTTTTCCTCAGGGAAACCATAAATGGAGAAAACCCCACAACTTCCTCAGAGATAGAATCGACACCAAAATAGTAAAAGCCAAAGATAGTAAGTGATCTCCTGATAGTAGTAACCTTCTTCTTGTCTAGCCCTAGTGTCTTCTCCCTCCTCAACTATGTGCTACACTTGAGTGTGTATGAGTTGTGTGCTAAATAGAGAGTCCAGCTCTCTATTTATACTAATCCCGACATGAATAAAACCCTACTAGGGACGACCTCTACTAGGAGAGTCTAATAACCCTAGTGCCCCGAAACTGTGGGGACTTTAACCCTTAGACAATTGGAGGGTTACCCACAATGACTTGACATGAATTGTTTACATTATTGATCCTACCGATCGAAACATCGGGGCATGACAACATGACTCAATTACATTATAGATGCATCCCAAAATAAACACCGGGTTACAATACATAAGATACATAATATACATAGATGAATACATTCCAAAGTTACAAATACATCAACATTTCAAACCCCGCTCTGGTTGATAAGAAGCAGGGAACGATCTGTATATGCACTGATTTCCATGATTTAAATCGTGCTTGTCCTAAGGATAATTTTCCCACACCATTTATTGATCATATTTTGGATGAGTGTGCGGGAAGCTGTTGAAATATTGTAACTTCGAAGAATATTCTATATGTATCTTTTTTTGTGGTCCTCGATGGTCCTACCGGGAGAACCACTTGTATTACTTTGTACCCCTATGCTTCTAATCGAAAGAACCAATAAGATTCATGAGGTAGTCCCCTCTAATTGTAAAGGTGGGTTAGCACCCCAGTGTGGTTACTTAAGCCTACATGTCGAATGAGTTAATTAAAGTGAACGGATGAATATAAATAGAGGTGTGGTGCTCCTCATTTGAGGCACACTCACTCACTTGTGTAGCACACTTGTGAAGGAGAGAAGTAGTTGGAGAGGGAGGAGGATCATGTTTTTGATCTCCTTGTTGGTTTTACCTTTTACCTTTTTGGGGCATCTATATTGAGGAAGCTTTTGCTGGGTTTTTCCCTTTAGGGTTTTCCCAGGATAAATCTGTGTTGTTCTTGTGATACTGTTTCTTTCAGTGATCATGTTTATATGCTTTTGTTATGAAAATGAAATGAAATACTGATTTTTTAGCTAAGCATATGAAAATTTAACATGGTATCAGAGCTAACCTGAACAGGACAGCTTTCACAAGGTGAAATAGCTCTCTCTCTCTCCTCGAAAGAAATTAGGGTTTTCATGAAAAATTTTGAGTCTTGGAAAACTACTTGCATAGAAAGTTGTGCCCTCCCATAGCACATCTTTTGAGCCTGGAATCAAGTTTGTTGTATGTGTGAGTCTTCAAAAAAGTCAAACCCTAGTTTGACAACTGCCCCAGAAAATTGCTGAACCAGAAAACTGCAGAAGCTAAATCTTGCAAGTCTGATTTGAAAGGTGAAGAATTGAGATCTCTAGAATCCAAGCACATCAGTCAACTCACCTCATTCAAGCACATGTCCCAGTAAGGTCAGTTTTTCATTCCACAAAATTTCAATTTTTTGTGATCCTCTGACAAGATGACCCCAAGCACTAAGCTTGAGGACAAGCTAGAAGGCATAGAGAATTTCTAAACTTGGAAATACAAGATTGGTCTCATTCTCCAAGAGAATGATCTTGATAAGTATGTAAAAGAAGAAGTGTCAGAACCTTAAGAAGCTGAAGCCAAGGAGAAGCACAGAAAGGATATGATTAGGGCACAAAGGATTATTGATGACTCCATCAAGGATCACTTGATTCCTCAAGTGCCATCCAAGAAGACTCTAAAATAAATGTATGATGCCCTTTCCAGAATGTTTGAGGGAAGAAACATCAATAGTAAGATGAATCTAAGAGCTCAACTGAAGAGCATCAAGATGAGTCATGGAGAATCCATCCAAGACTACTTTTCAAGGGTTTCTCAGATCAAAGAGAAACTAGAAGCTATTGGAGATAATCTTGATGAAGATGAAATGGTCATGATAGCTCTCAATGGTCTCACTAGACCCTGAGAGTCCTTTATTCAGATGATGTGTGCCAGAAAAGAAAGCATGAAGTTTGATGTTGTATGGGAAGACTGCATTCAAGAGGAGACTAGAGTGGCAAATAGAGAAGCCTTACTAAAAGAAGATGATCAAGCCCTAGCTACTCACACCAAAAGAAGAAGAGGACAATCTAATTTCAAGAAAAGAAATTTCAAGGAGTCTCAACCTCCCAGAATAATTCAAAGGGTAAGATAAATACCTCCCATTAGAGACTATTCTGATTTTGAATGTTTTCATTGTAACAAGATAGGACACATTGGTCGAAATTGTCCTATGAAGAGGCAAGAATATAGAAAGAGGATCAACAACAACAAAAGACACCATGCTCATCTAGCAAAAGATGAAGATGAAGAAGAAGAAGAAGAAGAAGGACCTGAAAGAAAACAAGCAAGAGAAGAAGATGCAGAAGAGTATGTGCTATTCTCTGCACTCTCTGGATCTGTAACTCCTGGAGAAGATACTTGGCTTATTGATAGTGGTGCTTCAAAGCACATGACGGGACAAAATAAAACTCTGTCCAAAATTGAAGAAAAGAGTTCTCCTCAGAAAGTATCCCTAGGAGATGACTATCAATATCCGATCAAAGGGGTTGGTGAAGCAAGATACAAACTTGATTCAGGTAATCCCCTAAAGATGAAAGATGTATTATATGTACCTGGTCTAAAGAAGAATTTACTTTCTATCTCAGCTTTAGATAAGAAAGGATTCAGAGTTGCTTTCATAGATGGCCAAGTACTCATGTGGCCCAAAGGAAATAATATTGAAGATGCAATCATTATTGGTGAAGAAGAAGGAGGCTTGTATAAACTCAAGGGGCACTCAGAAACAACCCTTGTGCATGAGTCCACTGACCCTAGTGAACTATGGCATAGAAGGATTTCCCACATTAATTACAAGGCTCTACCTCATGTGAACAAAGCAGTGACAGGATTACCAGACATGAAGATCAAGCATGAAGGCATTTGCAAAGGATGTGCGAAGGGAAATAACATCAAGAATCTATTTCTGAAAAGTGAAACTAAAACAAAAGGTACGTTGGAATTGATTCATTCAGATGTTTGTGGTCCAATGTCTTCTACATCCTTACATGGCTTTGAATACTACATCACTTTTATTGATGATTTTTCAAGAAAGAATTGGATATACTTCTTGAAAGCAAAGAGTGAAGTGTTTGAAAAATTCAAGGAGTTTAAAGCCTTGATAGAGAATCTTTCAGATAAGAAAATAAAGACACTTCATTCAGACAATAGAGGAGACTATACCTCAAAAGAGTTTGAGGCTTTTTGTAAAGATGTCGGAATCAGGAGGGAACTAACCACTCCCTACAATCCTCAGCAGAATGGGGTTGCGGAAAGAAAGAACAGAACCATCATGGAGGCCGTAAAGACAATGATATATGATCAAGATCTTCCAATGCATCTATGGGAAGAAGCAGCAAGAACTGCGATTTATGTATAGAATAGAGTATCTCATAGTGCTCTTGGGTTCAAGACTCTAGAAGAGATGTTCATGGGAAAGAAGCCTAAGGTAAGTCACCTCAATATTTTTGGTTGTCCAGTATATATTCATATACCAAAAGAGAAAAGAACCAAGTTACACCCTTGCAGAAAGAAGGGAATATTTGTTGGATATTGTGAAGTATACAAAGCATTTAGAATTTACATTCCTGGATTTCATCATATGGAAATTAGTTGAGATGTAACATTCGATGAAGAGGCAGCCCTCAAGAGATCCAGGAAGTGCCAACATGAAGAAGTATATGAAGAAGAGAAAACTCACAGAAATGAAGAAACTACATGTCTCCCTGAAGATGAAGCTCCTGAAGAACATGACATGGCAGAACCTCAAGAACCTCCTATGATGGAAATATCAAGAAATAGAAAGCCTGCTTGGAAAAGAGAAATTATACGAGAAGTAGAAAAATATGGAGCTCTTGAAGGCTCCAAAAGGGAAAGAAAGAAACCTAATACTTTCTCAAACTATGTAGCCTTGATGTGTGATCTTGTAGATCAAGAACCTACAAACTACGAATAAGCGGTACAGAAGAAAGAATGGAAATAAGCAATGACTGAAGAATACCAATCAATAATGAAGAATGATGTGTGAGATATAGTTCCCAAACCAGAAGGAAAAAGTATAGTATCCTCCAAATGGATATTCAAAATAAAGCATGTAGCTGACGGAAGTATCGAGAAGTATAAATCAAGATTTGTGGCCAGAGGTTTCTCTCAGAAGGAGGGAATTGATTATGAAGAGACATTTTCCCTAGTAGCATGGTATACTTCGATTATAGCTACCATGGCACTTGCATCCATGATGAAGTGGGACTTACACCAGATGGATGTGAAAACAGCTTTTCTGAATGGTGTGATCGAAGAAGAAGTATACATAGAACAACCACAAGGATTTGAAGTTGAAGATAGACATACTCGTGTATGCAAATTGAAGAAGGCCTTGTATGGTATTAAACAAGCCCATCAAGCTTGGTATGAAAGGATAGACAGTTTCCTGTCAATTATGGGCTTTACCAAGAGTAAGGCTAATCCGAACCTTTATCTCAAAGTTGTAGAAGATGAACTTGTCATCCTGTTATTATATGTAGATGACTTATTCTTGACAGGGAATAAGAAACAGATCATGGAAAGCAAGAAGAAACTAGCAGAAGAATTTGAGATGAAATACCTTGGGTTAATGCATTATTTCCTAGCTTTGGAAGTATGGCAAAGTTCAGAATGAATCTTTCTCAACCAAGGAAAGTATGCAGTAGAGATATTGAAGAGATTCAATATGTTGGAATGCAAATCCATGGCCACACCCATGGACTCCAACCTGAAGTTGTTAGTTGATGACTCATCAAAGTTAGTGGATGCAACTCATTACAGACAGATCATTGGGTCACTGATGTACTTAACAAATACCAGACCAGACATTTGTTTTGCTGTGAACACCTTAAGTCAATATCTTGTTCAACCAAGACGGGTTCACCTAGTAGCTGCAAAACATGTGATGAGATATCTGAAAGGGACTATAGACTTTGGTCTATACTATGATGGTAGCCATGAGTATAGGTTGTATGGCTACACAGATGTAGATTGGGCTAGAAGTATCTTAGACAGAAAAAGCACTTCATGTGGATGTTATAGTCTAGGATCTACTATGATTTCATGGTTTAGCAAAAAGCAGTCTAGTGTTGCTCTAAGCACAGACGAAGCAGAATATATAACAGCTTGCTCTGCTAGCTGTGAAGCCATATGGCTTCAGAAGTTGATGTCAGGATTATTCAACCTAGAGTTGGACACTATTGTGATTCTATGTGACAACCAAAGCTGTATAAAGATGATAGAGAACCCTGTGTTCCACAATAGATTAAAGAACATAGAAATAAGGTATTTCTACATTCGAGATATGATGCAGAAAGGAGCCATAAAGCTCTGGTATGTGAGTACTAATGAACAAGATGCTGATGTGTTAACAAATCCTCTGTCCCAAGTAGAGTTTGAACACTTTCGAAACAAGCTTGGTATGGTTTAGAAAGTCCTTCCCCGAAAGGGGGAGTAGTGATATTGTAGTGGGATTACATCATCCTTGGGCACTTGACCTAAAGTGATTCGGAGACCTCGGTCTTAGAGAATGAAGAGGGATTGTATCATCCTGGGACATATGTCCAGAAGTGATCCAGTGACTTCGGTCATCAAGAATGTGGCATGATTGTGTCATCCTTGAACCGTGGTTCAGAATGGATCTGGTGAACTTCGGTCATCGAGAATGTGGCAGGATTGTATCATCCTTGAACTTCGGTTCAGAACAGATCTGGTGAACTTCGATCATCGAGAAGGTGGCAGGATTGTATCATCCTTGGAATTCGGTTTAGAACAGATCTGGTGAACTTTGGTCATCGAGAAGGTGGCAGGATTGTATCATCCTTGGACTTCGGTTCAGAATGGATCTGGTGAACTTTGGTCATCGAGAAGGTGGCAGGATTGTATCATCCTTGGACTTCGGTTCAGAATGGATTCGGTGAACTTCGGTCATTGAGAAGGTGGCAGGATTGTATCATCCTTGGACTTCAGTTAAGAATGGATCCGGTGAACTTCGGTCATCGAGAAGGTGGCAGGATTGTATCATCCTTGCACTTCGATTCAGAATGGATCCAATGAACTTCGGTCAACGAGAAGGTGGCAGGATTGTATCATCCTTGGACTTCAGTTTAGAATGGATCCAGTGAACTTTGGTCATCGAGAAGGTGGTAGGATTGTATCATCCTTGGACTTCGGTTCAGAACGGATCTGGTGAACTTCGGTCATCGAGAAGGTGGCAGGATTGTATCATCCTTGGACTTTGGTTCAGAACGGATTTGGTGAACTTCAGTCATTGAGAAGGTGGCAGGATTGTATCATCCTTGGACTTCGGTTTAGAATGGATCTAGTGAACTTTGGTCATCGAGAAGGTGGTAGAATTGCATCATCCCTGGACTTTAAGTCCAAAAGAGATCCAAAGACTTCTTTGTCTTTGTACTATGGTTTGCAGGTTGTTGCTGATGATGATGATGCTTCTGCTTGCAAGATCAGAGTGTGATGATGATGATATTTTGATGTTTTGATGATGATGATGTTGATATTTTGATGATGTTGATGTTTTGATAATAATGATATTTTGATGATGATAATGTTTTCATGATGATGTATCTGATCGAAAGATCAGAGTATGATGATGATGATGTTTCTGATCGAAAGATCAGATTATGATGATGATGTTGTTGCTGATCAAAGGGTCAAAGTACTGAAGATGTTGCTGATCAAAAGGGTCAAAGTGTTGAAGATGTTGCTGATCGAAAGGTCAAAATACTGAAGATGTTGCTGATTGAAAGGTCAAAGTACTGAAGATGTTGCTGAAGTTGTTGCTGATCGAGAGGTTAAAGTATTGAAGATGTTGATGCTTATTGAAAGGTCAAAGTGTTGATGTTGCTGATCATAAGATCAGAATATGATGATGATGATGATGCTGTTTGAAAAGTCAAAATGTTGAAGAAGTTATTGCGGATCAAAATAGTCAGAGTGTTGCTATTACTGAAGAATGAAGATTGAAGATGAATACTACACGATGTTGAAAAGATTCCAATGATTTATAGATGTATTACCCTGATGATGTTGATGATGTCCTCTATCTCTCTCATACTATTGTTGTTGTTGATGTTGTTGTAGAATACCCTTCTCGTTAAGGGGGAGTGTTGAAATATTGTAACTTCGAAGAATATTCTATATGTATATTTTTTTTGTGGTCCCCGATGGTCCTACTGGTAGACCCACTTGTATTACTTTGTACCCCAATGCTTCTAATTGGAAGAACCAATAAGAGTCATGAGGTAGTCCCCTCTAATTGTAAAGGTGGGTCATTAGCACCCCAGTGTGGTTACTTGAGCCTACATGATTTAACTCGAGCCTACATGTTGAATGAGTTAATTAAAGTGAACAGATGAATATAAATAGAGGTGTGGTGCTCCTCATTTGAGGCACACACACTCACTTGTGTAGCGCACTTGTGAAGGAGAGAATTAGCTGGAGAAGGAGGAGGATCAGGTTTTTGATCTCCTTGTTGGTTTTACCTTTTACCTTTTTGGGGCATCTATATTGAGGAAGATTTTGCTGGGTTTTTCCCTTTAGGGTTTTCCCAGGATAAATCTGTGTTGTTTTTGTGATACTGTTTCTTTTAGCGATCCTGTTTATATTCTTTTTTTATGAAAATGAAATGAAATACTGATGTTTTAGCTAAGCATATGAAAATTGAACATTGGGGCATGACAACATGACTCAATTACATTATAGATACATCTCGGAATAAATATCGGGTTACAATACATAAGATACATAAGATACATAGATGAATACATTCCGAAGTTACAAATACATCAACATTTCAAACCCCACTCTGGTTGATAAGAAGCAGGGAACGATCTGTATATGCACTGATTTCCATGATTTAAATCATGCTTGTCCTAAGGATAATTTTCCCACACCATTTATTGATCAGATTTTGGATGAGTGTGTGGGAAGCAAGGTATTTTCCTTCATGGATGAATTTTCCAGATATAATCAGATTCAGATCAAACCTAGGGATCAACACAAAACTGCATTTATTTATCCTTGGGGTACGTTTGCATATCAAAAGATGCCTTTCGGTCTTAAAAATGCCAGAGCCACATTTCAGCGGGCTATGACCTTGATTTTTCATGATCTCAAAGCAATTATTGAAGTCTTTTTGGATGACCTTGGTGCTCATTCTTGGCTGAGAGTGTGTCATCCATACGATTTGAGATTAGTATTCGAAAGATGTCGTCATTACAAGGTTAGGTTAAACCCTCATAAGTGCATCTTTTGCGTGAAGTCTGGTCACTTGCTAGGGTTCATTGTTTCCAAGGAGGGTATAAGAGTTGATTCCTTAAAGGTTGAGGTAATACTTCAATTGTCTCCCCCGCACAATATTATACATCTTCAATGTTTTCTAGGCATGGCAAATTTCTTGCGGAGATTCGTGGTTAACTTTGCCAATTTGACTAAAGGATTTATGCGTCTTTTAAAGAAGGACACTACCTTTTTCTAGGATGAGCAAGCCCAGGAGTCCTTTGATGCTCTTAAGCAAGCCTTAGCATCGGCCCCCGTGCTTAGTCCACCAGACTATAGCCATGACTTTTTGATTTATGTGGCCGCGTCCATGGAGACTATTGGTATGGTTTTGGTTTAGGAGGATGAGGAGCTCCATGAGCATGTCATATATTATTTGAGCTGGAACCTTATTGATGCAGAGATCCATTATTCCCACGTGGAGAAACTTGCCTTAGCCATCGTTCATGTGGTTCAGAGATTGAGACATTACATTCTCCTTCGCCAGACCTTGGTGGTAGCTCATGTCAATCCATTTCAGTTTGTCCTCACTAGAAGGATGATCGGGGGAAATTATAATAAGTGGATTGTTATTTTGCAAGAATTCGATCTCGAGTTTGTTTCGGTGAAATCGAAGAAATCGTTGATTTTTGCGGAGCTCATTTCTGATTTTCCAAGTGTGGAGGAGGAGGAGGTTTATGAGGATATGTTTGTCGATGAGCTTATTTTCCTTATCTCAACTTTGGATCCATGGTATGGGGATATCATCATATATTTGCAAACATTGAAGGTCCCTACTCACCTTTCACGGGAAGAGCGACGATGAATATGTCATGTATCTAAGAACTACCTTATAGTGGATAACACTTTGTACCTTCATGGGGTAGATTCCATTTCATGTCATTGTTTAACCCATGACGAGGCTGAGGTTGTGTTGAATGATTGCCATAGAGGGGCGTGTAGTGGTCATTTATCTAGGCTTTCTACAACCCAAATAATATTAAGAGTGGGATATTTTTAGCCGTCGATCTTCAAAGATTGTATCAATGCGGTCAAGAAGTGTCACCCTTTCTAGGTGTTTGCACGCAATATGTGCTCACATCCTGCCTCATTACATCCGATTATCACCACCTGTCCCTTCACCAAGTGGGGGCTTGACTTCATGGATTGCAACCTAGCTTCGGCTGGGGGGCATCATCATATTATAATGGCTATTGATTATTTCATGAAATGGGCTAAGGCTATGCCCACGGTTAAATCCGATGGTGGGATAGCCGCACATTTCGTATTCAACCAAATTATTACTCGGTTCGTCATTTCGAAAGAGCTTGTCACTGACCACAGTAGGAACTTTTAGAATAGAATGATGGAAGAGTTGGCCTCGAAGTTAGGGTATAAACAGGAGCACTCCTCTTCTTATTACCCTCAGGTGAATGGACAGGTTGAAGCAGTGAACAAATCACTTAAGTCTATTCTCCAATGAGCCATTGCACAAAGCAAGACGAATTGGCATATCATGTTATATCCTACTTTGTGGGCCTATAGGACCGCGGTTAAGACTGCCACTGGTTTTTCTCCATATCAGCTCGTACATGGAGTGGAGTCTATATTGCCAGTTGAATGCGAAATCCCTTCATTGAAGCTAGCTATTGAGCTTTTACCAGACACTTCCGCATTGGAGGAACGTTTGGTCCACTTAGAGCAGTTTGATGAGCAGCACTGGGATGCCTTAGTGGCTCTAGAAGTAAATAAGTGTCGCATTAAGGTCCAATATGATAAGTCTGTCCATTCGAGGAGGTTTAATGAAGGTGATTTGGTCCTTTTGTGGGATCAAGCTAAGGAACCCTTCGGGGAAGGGAAGTTTAATCCCATGTGGCATGGTCCTTACATAGTCAAACATGTGTTAGGGAAGGGAGCCTATGAGCCGGTGGATTATGAAGGGACAACCTTGGTGGAGCCTAGAAATGGGATCTATCTTAAAAAATACTATGCATGATCTTCAGCCAAGGATGATTATTGTATATTATTGTACAATTTTTTGCATAGTTAGGTTTTCTTATGGTGATCGGGTTTTTTGATTAGCTTTCATTTCTTATGGCAGATGTCAATGGAATCTTCCGCTTACATAAGATTCGCTGATGGTGCTAGCCGCCACACTCAAAACTCAGCCTCTGCTGCTTGGGTGATTTGTACTCCTATGGGTCAGGTATTGTCTTCAGGAGGCGTATGTTTATGCCCTTCTTCGAACAATGTTGCTAAGTATAGTGCCGTTATCGAGTTATTGCAAGATGCCATTTCACATGGTGTTCTCTCTCTTGAGGTACGTCTTGATTCGCAGTTAGTCGTGTCATAGCTTAATGGCTTGTATCATGTTAGGGATCCGACATTATTACGAATATTCTTACATGTGAGATTGTTAGAACAGTAATTTGAGAACATAACATACATACATGTTTCAAGAATTTTTAAACAAGTTGTTGACTCATATGCTAACTATGTGTTAGATTGACATTTGTTTCATAGACCATAAGCATATCGCAAACATAAATTTTTACACACATGTAAATAAATAAATAAAATCATGATAAAAAAATTTCATTAAACATCCAAAATGTGACGTCATAATACATAAGTGTCATAATACAAAAATGGGGCTTTCGAGCCACCAAAATATAATACATGGTAGTACAAAAATGAATCACTCTCAGGTCTCTAAGTCTATGGAGGAGGAGGGGGTTCTGATCGTGGTAGCACACCATGGCTCTAGCTAGTTGTCGAAATAACCGAACCCATGCCCATGGTACACCAACCACCTGGCACTGCATGGCCTTAGGCAAGTCCTCGACTTGCACCATGGGTACCCTATGTGTCAAGCATACAAATTTTGTGTGGATGCTTTGGAGCATCCGATCCACATCCACACCCATGATGTCATCTCCTCTTCCCCTTCGTCTATGACGAGGGAAATTGTCAGGCCGCCGTGGTCCAACATCTGCATACACATGACAGATTGTCACTATGTGTCGTCACACCAAAACATGTCTTTTGAGTCAATATATCAAAAAACACAAAAAATTTAATACTTCAAAAAAAAGTTAAAAAAGAGGGTTTGGGATTTGTTACCTATATCACCGTATGCTGCTCTTGGTGGTAGGGGCATGTCCGGATTTCCCCAAAAATCTATTCCCGCATAGGGATAATCATCGATGGAAATAATCTTCCGCCACCACCATGGAAATAAGTCCACTGGGTATGGGTTAGACACCCTACCTCCACCCAGTCTACGCATAGCATATGCCCAACATCGTTGGGCCGTATCTCAAACCCCGTGTGTAGGAATGTCAACTCTAGGGATTAGCCCTGGTACACGCTCAAAGAAGAACGTGCTCAGTATGCTGGCGAAACTGAAGTTTCTCACCCTGCCCATCTTGCAGTCATTGAGCTACTGCTTCATGTTACTCAACAACACAGTGCTCCAATCGTACACTGTGGGTCTCAAACACTCCACCGCATAGAACATCAATGGTCGCGAGGCTTGGTGGAGTGATGCTAGACCAACTATCCTGCCGAGTGCCAATAGTATGGCCTTCAGGCCTAGTACCTAGATGTATTTTGTCAGGATTTGACTCCCAACCTTTTACATGTCAGGAAAATAGTATACTGCAATATACTCATCAATGGTGAGGCCACCTCTGGGCCTGCGAGAGCGTAGGTTCACCACCTCTCCCCGTTGGTACAATCCAGTAATGAAATATATGTCCTCTACCTCTATAGTGAGGGACATCCCGTCGATATGAAAGGACTCTAAGTCTAGATCCTAGTAGTCTACTAGCATCTGCAGGAGTCTTGGTTTGGCCCTCAAGCTACCAAAACACCAAAACTTATATAGCCCACATGAACGTAGAGCTTGTTGAGCCATTAAATCACCTCGAACAACCTCTTCTACATCTCCATGTTCCCTCTCCCTCCATTCTAGAACCATCCTGCACATTACAAGTAGTTTTTGGTCGTTATTTACCTTAAAAAACCTTGTGTGTGGCTGCATAGGCAACTGTTTGCAAAACAGCCGCGTATGTACATGGTTTTGGGAGGTTTTTCTGCATATAGCCAACCCTATACACGAAAAAAGATTCAATATCCATGTGGTTCGAAATGACTATTTTATACTGGCCTAAAAATCAAAATTGACCATGGAATTTGAAACAAATTGCATGAAAATGGAAGAGGAGGACATGAGAAGTTACCTGGAACAAACGGTGTCGAATTTCGCTGGACGAAGCTCCCAGAATTCGCGTTGGAAGTGTTGAGCTCAAACAGGTAAAAATTTCAAATGATATGGAATTTTTGAATTTTTTACTATTTATAGAACTTTTTTGAAAATTTTGAAATTTTTTACCCCCTTTCTATAGTTTTGAATCATTTCTGACCATTTTGGACCGTTTTGGACTAATTTGATGATGCAGGAGTGTAGAAATAATAGATCAATGCTATGTGCAATGATGCTAAGAATAAGCACAGGAAATAGATCTTGCTACTAAGAATTCTCACAAGCATACACAGGAAAATAAGAGAGAAGAAAAGAGACTGAATCACATGAATGAAGAGATGAATATTGGTGTGTATCCTTCCATTGAATAATTATGAATAATAGAGTACATAAATAGTACATCCCTCATGGGGAAGTCTAATTGTATGGAAACAACTCATAAAGCTCAAAAAGGCTGACTTACCAAAATATAGCAAACCCCCATAGGTGGATAAAGCACTTGCTAAATCTATCAAGGACCTCACGAGTTGGAAAAAGCATGAGTGAGTTGTCAAGGAGATGGAAGTAACATGCTAATCCTAGAAAATGGAGAAAAAATAATGGAGGATGGGTTGGAAACAAAAGCACCCAGTTTCCTAGTTGACTAGCTTTTATCTTATCCATAGAAAAGTAGGATAAAGAAGAAAAAGCAGAAAAAAGTAGAATCTACTATAAGGTCCTGCATACTAATTCTAGATGAACCCAGAATCAGAAATAACTCATTCCTAGGATATAGATGGCATGCATTGACTTTAAGGTGCCACCTAATTAAGCTAGTGGGTGAATAATTAATCAAATAATGATTAATTATTTTATCCTAAGTTGTGAGTGGGTTTAATATATTCTAACAAGGAGTCCATTTTGAGCATCGTTTTGACCATGGTGTTGACCTGTTCGTGCCAATTTCAGGTATTATGTCTAAACTGGCATATAGGTTAGATTTCACATTTTTTTGCACTTTGCATGTCCTTATGACCATTTCATTATAACCTTAGGTACGAACCCATTCTATCTTGTCACAGAACCTTCTTGTTGTTTTAGAAGTGACGTGATGTGAAAGGTAGAGCTTGACCATACATGGGTGCCCTAGTTAGCTCCCTTTTTGCATTGGGTGCCCATGCCGACATTTTTTCCTTTAGGGTGTGGGAGTCCTTTGTATAGTATCACCATGTCTTTGCGTAAGAGCCTCATACTCCTCTTGATCTTTTTGTTGGCCTTTTTCCCCAGGACTCCCTTATGTCAAGTTGTAATTGCATTATCATGAGTTTTTCCTGCCTCATTGGGCCTTATGCCGGCTTCCCTAACTTTGATTATCAGCTATATAGCCCAAGCTTGTCTCATGTCTAGCCATGTAGAGCCATTTTATATATCCTTTGTAGCTTGATTCCCCATTTTACCGAGAGGGGACTTTCCTTTGAGTGTCATTATCCTACACATGTGTCCTTGCATTGAGCATATGTATGTTCCGCTGCTTGGAACTAGTTTGTTTTCCCGTTGACACTCGTCTCCTCCTAGTCTGTAACTATAAAGCACTTTTATTATTTTTCAAGATTTTCAAAATATTTGAAAAAGTCCAAAAAAACCAAAAAACCAAAAAGCCGTACAAGAAAATATGTTATCTTTGGCAGCAGTCGAGTCATGTCGCCTTCGAACAGAGCACTATATATCACATCCGTTGGTTGGGTTAATAGTTTGACTTTAGGAGTTGTATTCGTTTCTCTGAGTTTATCTCCACTGACTGGTTATGCTTCCAGTCCCTATGGAGCCTCTGTCGATGCCTCCTATGTCGCAAAGATGTCCTAGTTTTGTATATCGAGTCTATGCTGCCTACATTCAGTCACCATTCTCCTTTATGCTTTTGTTCAAAGGAAGTTGAAACTGGAGTCGGCCATTCATCAATTCTCTTGACTTTGCATGTCGGCCATTCCTGGTACTGATATTGGTTCATGCACATTATGATTGAGTCCTTCCACATTATACATCCTTGCTGAGTACCTCATGTTGGATGATGAGGGATGCATTAATGGCCTTCTTCCAGTGGATTTCATCCCATCAACATCAGATCATTTATTCTGGGATAGTAATCTAGAGTCATTTTTGAGTGCCTTGAGACTTGCAGTCATTAGTGGCAGGTTCTCTCGCCATGGACAGTTTTGGGAATACATCAATGTCCCCTGATCGATGGATCCTCTCAAGTGTTTGACCTCAACACATTTAGTCACACTTGTTAGTTTGCACTCTAGTACCTTTATTCCCATTTTCATTATCGATGGGTGATCTCGTGTATGTTAACGGTATACATCAATGACCGGTAATCAAATGATGGACTACTATGTTCGACCTCAACACCTCTATTGACATAGTAGGACATGTACTTGTAGTGATTTGTGTAGAAGACCTTCCAGATTGGTGGCATTTCATATATGATACCTCCTTGATTGTGCCTATGTTCATGAGATTTCAACTCTTGTGACTTGATTCCAGTGTATGTCAGATATTTCCAGCCATTATGTAGGTCTTGATACATTATATATCTTCATCTCTCATGGAGATCATGATCCTTTGTATATCTTCATCATGGAGATTCTTATCTATCTATATTGTACATGGCGATGAACACACATGTCATATTTTATATCATGCCTATTCATGGCCATTGTACTCTTATGTATCCAGAACTGCTATATCTACTTGCAGTTATGTGCAGAGTTTGATCATTGTATTATACTGTTGGATGGCTGGTTCTTCCACCTAGTTCTTCATCACTCCACTTTTGGGATGGACTTATAATGTATTTCGACCATCGTATCACCCCTCTGACCTCACACATTAGGGGGCATCTGTTACAATTGATTTTACCACACATGGTGGATCACACCTTTATGGCCTTCCCTATCCCTCTGCAGACTCTTTAGACCCCATGGACCATTTGTGTACCTTTGATGTTTCCAATATCATCCCTAAAAAATACATTATTTTCCATACATGACTTTTAAATCTATTCTCGCATATATACGCGGATATGACCCTCAAACCCGCATACATCGGGATGTGTGCAAAAGGCCAAACAGTTTTGGAGTTTTCGTTGATGTGGATCTGAGTCACTTGTCTCTTGTCCTTCCATATGCCTTGAGATCGCTCAGATTTTATCTTCCATTACCCCATTGAAGAAATATATAAGGAACCCTTTGGATACATTGAAAGGGGAGGAATTGAAGAGTAAGAAAACTATAGTCCATTGTTGCCGGAACTTATACTTGAGTCTGCATCCCTTTGTCCCTTGGAGCACTTTGTGTTCTTCCCAAGCTTTCCTTTTCCTGTGAGCTTGCTATCGAGAGATAGAGGATTGAAGTGGTGGAGGTCCAGGTGGAGGACTCAGTTTCTCTGATTCGCAGATGTGCTGATAGAGGTTGTCACTATTGTAATATCTGATTTATATTAATAGAAATATCTTTTCCTATCCAATAATATATATTTAAATGAGTATTGAATCCATGGATGATTTTAAATGCTTATATGTTATTGATTATATATGCTAGAGTAGGTCTAACACAATTATAGAGCATGCTTGTCTTCTTTGCTGAATGTTGAGAGAGCAAATTGCTAATACAAGCGAGAGTGGAAAAGATCATTAGGGATCTACATCAACTGTCTGAAATAAGGTATGTTTCGAGATCCTTTAGTGTTATATGTTTGGTTTCTCTTGCATATGGGAAAGGATTGATTTCTGCGGTTACTCTATCTGTTGTCGTACCCCAAGCCATCGGAAGTTTTCTTCGTAACAACAGGAGTGGATCATTTGGATAAGTTTATTATGGGTGAATCCAAGCTAGGGGATTTAGGGTTTATTTCCCCTATTAGGGATTTTAAGGATTCTAGTTTTGGTTACTTTCTTTGTTCTAGTTCTAAGGTCTTGAAGGATACTGTCTCTTCTGAGGGAGCTGTGATCTTTTCTGGATTATTATCTTCAGTAAAACCTAGTGATTCTTTAGAGTTTTTTGACCGTTTTGATGTTTCTTGGGCACTTAGAGCAGTGGATGCCCTCTATAGGGGTACATTATGATCGTGATGTCTCTTAATTGTAGAGGTTTAGCTAGTAAACCCAAAAAACTAGCTGTGTGTAAGTTGGTTACTGATCAGTTTATTGATGTTTTGTTTCTACAAGAAACTATGGGTGATGGGGTTTTGTTTGTTGGTGAGTTGGAATTATTACTGTCTAGTTGGACCTTTGTTTCTGTGGATGCTAAAGGCAAATCGGGAGGTTTGCTTTTGGGATGGAGATCATGATTTTTGCTTTTCTTGAATTCATGGGCTATGGATTCGAGATTATGTGTTTCTCTATATTTGACTGAACTTAAAATGGATTTATGTTTTGTTAATGTCTATGGTCCTTATGTGGAGAGGGAAGGGTTTTGGAATAACCTCTTGGATTTTGTGAGTCTTAATTGTACCAAGATAATTTTCAGTGGGGATCTGAATTTTTCCTTGGGATTATCCGAGATTTGGGGAGTTAGGGCCATAATTGATTGTCTTTCTGATTTTTTTTCAAAAAATTTGGATGATCATGGCCTTGTGGATATTGTGTCGAGTGTGATACTTCCTACATGGAATAAAGAGTTGGCAATGAGAACATTTGTAAACGCTTGGATAGATTGATGGTATATGCTGATCTTTTAGAATTTGAGCTCTGCTTTCGTCAATGGGTGGGATGTGGGGGGGATTCAGATCACCATCCTATATTTTTACAGATTTTGAGTCAATATAAGAATGCTCATAGTCCTTTCAAGTTTAATGCACATTGGATGGAACATGAGGATTTGGTTACTCTATTGAAAAATTCCTGGAGGGTGTATGATGATAATTCTGGTATGTCCCCTGCTTTGCATTTTTCTGCCAATCTTAAAAGGATCAAGGATATATCTATTTGCCGATCTGTTAAGAGGAAAGTGCGGGATCTTAAAGATTTAGTAGAGATTGAGATCTTACTAGAGGAGGCATGTACTAAAATGGGATTTGGTTATTCTTCTGAGGAGGATAGGGAATCTCTGGTTGTGCTGGAATCTAGAAAGAGAAATATTTTATTGGATAGAGAAAATGAAGCCAGATAGAAGAGTAGGGCTATTTGGTTACTTTGTGGGGATGATAATACTCCTTTCTTCCATAAATTTGCTAATCATAGAAAATTCATAAATTCTATATGGAAGATTGCTGCTGATGGGGGTAATGTTGTTGAGGGTTTTGAGTCTATTGCTGGGGCGGGAGTACAACACTTTGAATCTTTGTTTAAGGAAGATAACAATTTACATCTTCCTAAGGTCTTAGAGATTGCTAATAAATATCCTTCTGATATTTCTGCAGAAGAAAACAATGATCTTATGATTCTTGTTACTTTGGTGGAAATTCAGTCTATTTTTTCATTAAGTAAAAATGATAAGAGTCCTGGACCTGATGGGATTCCTGTGGAGGTCTATAGGCTCTTTTTGATGTGTTGGGAAATGATTTGTTAAAAGTAATTGAAGACTCAAGGCAAAGTGGAAAAATTCCTGATGTTTTTAACTCTACTTTCATTTCCTTGATCCCAAAGACTGATTCACCCAAGTCATTTGATGACTTTAGACCAATATCTTTATGTAATTTTATATATAAGATCATTGGTAAGTTCATTTCTATTCATATCAGAAATATTTTGGGGAGATATATATCTCATGAACAGTTTGATTTCTTGCCTGGAAGATAGATACATGAAGCTGTTGGTGTTATTCAGGAAGGTTTACATACTATTCATAGCAAGGGTTTAAAATCGATGGTTCTAAAAATTGATTTGTCAAAGGCTTATGATCACGTAAATTGGACATATTTACGGGTGATTATGTCTAAAATGGGTTTTTCAATGCCCTTTATAACTTGGGTCATGAGTAGCATTACTTCTATTTCTTTTGCTGTATTGATTAATGGGGTGGCTTCACCTTTTTTTAGATCTGGTCGTGGGCTTAGACAAGGATTCCCACTGGCTCCTTTACTTTTTCTTATTGTGGTTGAAGGATTGGGAAAGACTCTTCTTTCAACTAAATCTAGTGGGGCTTAACAGGGTATCTCTTTTGATATTTGTTGAAATATTGGGATTGGCTTATTACTAAAGTGGAAAAGAGAGTTAAGAATTGGAGTTTTAGATGGTTGTCTAAGGGAGGTAAACTTATTCTGGTGAATTCTGTTCTTGAGGCCATTCTGGTATACTAGATGCATTTTTGGATTCTAGTTGGTATTCTTGAAAGAATAAGGAAGACCTGTTTGAATTTTTTATGGTCTGGCAACAATGAATCTACATGTTTACCTTGGTCTTCATGGAAGGTTTTGGCAAATCCTAAATCTATGGGAGGTTGGGGTTTGAAAATTCATTCTTTATTTGCTAAATCACTTGCTGCAAAAAGTGTGTGGAATCTTATTCATGGAACAGGTCTTTGGGTGTAGATTTCTCCTCAGAAATACATCAGGCCTTTATCTTTATTGGATTGGATTAGGGTCTCTGTTAAGAAAAATAGAGGCATTTCCATATGTTGGAAAGTTGTACTCTGGTCTTTTTATCTTATTGGATAGTCCCTTATGTGAAGGGTTGGGACTAGAACAGAGGTGTGTATTGGAATGGACCCTTGGATTGGTTGCAAGTGGAGACATAGCTTACTTGATTCTATGATTGATAAATTACACTATGCTGGTTTTTTTGTTTTGAAAGATATTGCATGTCCTGGTGTATCTATTCTACAGGAACAAGGGTGGCTGAATGCTGACATTTTTGGATTTGTGGACCAAGAAATCATTTTCTGGAATACTTATGTGGCTTTGTTAAAATCCAGTCATGTTAGAATTTCTAATGAAGCTGATCTATTGGTATGGATTCTATCAAAAATAGGTAAGTACACCCTCAAAGCTGGTTATTTACATCTTATTCAGGATAGGAATGAGATGGGAATTTCTTAGTGGTGGAAATGGCTATGGAAGCTTAAATGTCCACTAAAAACAAAAATCTATTGTTGGTTTTTATTTTCAGGGAAAGCTCTTGCTTGGGATATCTTGTGTAGAAAAGGAAGAGAAGGACCTGGCAGATGCTATCATTGCAAATTGGAGACTGAAACTAATTTGCATATTGGGGTTGAATGTTCTTTTACTAGGAGGGTATGTTTAGAGATTGAGTCCAAGTTAAGGTTGGTTAATTTTTGGCATGGTAATTCAGTTCTAGACTGTGTAAAGAATTGGTTCCTTCATGCTGAGGTCAGGTATAGATCTTTACCTATCATCGTTTCTTGGTTCATATGGAAGGCTAGAAATGAGTGTTGTTTTGAAGACATACATCCGAAGTCTTTTGTGGTATCTTCTTTATGTTTGGGTCTAATGAATTCTTATCCAATGGATAATATATATTTGAAAATAAGATTGGTTGTTGAAGAAATCATTGAAAAAGCATCCCCATAGGGGTATTTTGATGGTTCGGCAGCAGGTGTGTGACAGATTTGTGGGGCTGCTAGTTTATTGTATATATTTGATGAGCATTATTTTACCTTTTCAGCTGGACTGGGTTTGGGCACCAATAACTTTGCAGAGTTATTAGCACTAAAGCTTCTTATTACTTTGGCTTTAAAACATGAGATTCATACTTTGCATATCTTTGGTGATTCTCAGTTGGTGATCAACTGGGTGTCCGACAAGTTCAGAATTAAAGATGTGCAACTTACTCAGGTTTTGCAGGAGGTTATTAGAATTTCTGATCTTCTTGAAAAATTGGATTACAAACACATTTATCGAGAAAGGAATTCTAAAGCAAATGCTTTAGCTAAAGAAGGTGCAAATGTTGTGGAAGGGCATTGGATTATCCATGAGTTTCGGGCAACTGAAACTTATGAGTCTTTTCAGGTTTTCTAAAGGATGTAGAGGAGATGGGGTTTGGGGGTATGGTTTTTTTTTTAGGACTTATGGTTTCTTGTGCTTTGTTTATAGGTTTTTTGATATTTTGTGTATTTTGCTGATCATTACATTGATGGCAATGATACATTTGGCAGATTTTGATGGGAAAGATATATCTTATATATACTTTGATGGTGAAGACAGATTTAGATGATATATATATTTTATACAGTCTATGATGGATATGATATTTTGCAGTATTATATGTGGATTTTTTATGATATGTGCAGATCTCGATGATGAAAATTCAAGCTTATATCAGATTTCTCATGCAGTATGCATCTTTTGATGAATTCTTTTTGTAGTGGAACTACATGTTTGGTTTTTTTGGATGGATATAATTTGATTTTCAATCAATTATGATCTTTTGTAATAGTATTTTTGTGCTGATGAATTGAGAAAATGAACACTGATCATTATATGATAGTGGTTCATCTGATAAATGTAATTTTGTCTATATATAAAATTATTTTATGTGGAAAAAAAATATGGCTATACAATTTTTTTATTATTAAAAGTTAGACAAATGTATGAATTAATTTTATTAAATTAAAAAAAATTAAACAATCATATTAAATAATTAAAATTACATTTTATATAAAAAGGTGAATGTTATATCATAATATGTATTTTGAATGAGATTAGAACTCTTATCATAGAAGACATCTAAATGAAATTTGGATGGTAGAGGAATTTGACATATGTGGTACTTTAAAAGTTGATAAATTTTGTGTTTTCCAAATATTGTTTTCATAATAACGGTTAGTTTATATATATTAAAAAAAAGTTGTGGCAAGAGTTAAATAATAATACGCTTATATCATGGCTCTATCTATTAAAGTTCTTGCTACTAAATTTTTCGTAAATCGTTCCACCTTTTATAGTTTTTCATAGAGTTCAAAAGGGACCATTTCCTCTTGTACTAAAATTTTTTATATATTGGCTCATATATAAGCAACTATAAAACATAACATAATTATAGCATAAATTAAAAGCTTTATTGGTTGTAGTAAAATTTAGGTGGATTGTTGTTATTCCTTTTCATATATGTGTTTGTTTGATGTATTAGGTGGCTTCCAACAAGCCTAGAGGAGGCTAAAGTTAGGTGGCTTGTGGTCGAGTCTGCTTCCAAAGATTGCAAATGAGTGTTTAAATCCTCTTCGATATGCTCCACTTTCTCATATTGTTCATCAACCCCCTGTCATTTCTGCAACCACTTGATGGATTTCAATTATCTGTTCTTGATGGTTCCTTGCAACATTAGCAATTACCCCTTGCAAGCGAGCGATGTCTTCTCTCAAATCCTTCACTTCACTATGCAGTGGTGCAATGTTTGAGGATAGGAATCAATTATATGTCATTTCTCCTTCTTCCTTTGGTTTGTCTACTATAGTGAGCTCGGCTAGTTTGGTTCCTATCCTACCGTGATCTCCCTTCTCCTTCCAACTAGTTAAAAGGTTGTCCTTTGGTTCCCATCAAGGCTAGTAGGAGCTTGTGGCCATTACTGGTTTCAAACAAGACATTTCATACCTCTCTTTCGTTCCTCTCATCCCCTGAAAATGTCGATGAATGTTTTGCCTCCTACGCGCTAAGTTAATGTATGATAATGTTTCCTGCTCCCTTGTGCAAGGTTTATTTACACCCATCGCCTATGCACCAATTCTGTCAATCACCATGTACATTCTCATCGACGAAGGGATGCATGCACCAAATGCAAACATTAAGGTACATGCATGATGATATGTCCACCTCTGATGAGTTTGAGGTCCCCTTGGATGAGGGTAGACCCTTTGTTGGCTATAGTTTCTTCTCTTGCATTGTTGGACCTTAGAATATGTAGGTAGGATATGTTATCGAAGGATGAGGATAGTGATATCAGCTTCTTAACAATTTCCCTAGGGTTGATTAGCCCCCCTCAATTTTTGTTTGCATAACTTGGATTATCATCAAGGAATCCCCCAAGACTTTTACCCTTTCAATTCCTCGATCTTTTAGGATTCTCGGCCCCATAGAGAGTCCTAGTGCTTCTACCATATTATTAGTTTCCTTTCCTAGTCCCCAGGAAAAGCATTGTTCTTCCTGGCATTCAATATCATAAATGAGCCCCCCCTCTTGCACCTATCACCCCCTTCTAATTTACCTAACTTTAACATAGTAATAAGAGAGGAGATTCTACTTTCTTGGTCATGTGGGATTGGGATTAATGGTATGTGATAACTTTGGCATCATTGAATATTTTAGTAAACATCCTTCATGTTGTTAGAATTTAACAATAGTGTTTATCTATCCATAATTTTGATCAAACTTTAATGATTTAGGTTGATTCAAGATTGAGCAAAACCCTAAGAAGCATTATTCAACCATGTACAAAATTTGGATCATGGTGGAACCCTTCACATGCCTAAAATTTATATTTGATTCTCTTATGAGATTTGCGAAAAACAAGATGATCCTTTCTTATAATATTAGATTAATCTAATAAATTGATTTGGAACCAATTAAACTCTTCACTTAAATGCTCAACATACCTTTGGGATTTTAAATAGTTTGAAGGTTAAAATAAGAGAAAATGAAGTATTAGGCAATTGGGTCTATGTTAGTTGGTTGAGAGGAGAAATTGTTATCCTCCCTACTAAAATCCAAATCCCGCTTGTGATATATATAATCTTTATGAGCCAATTGTTGCTTGGGCTCTTCGTGAACAATGAGGAATATCTCCCTCTCACTTTTGACTTGGAGGGTGGGATGAGAAATTACTTGTAAAAAAAGAAAGAAAATAAGCATCCTTCTAATTTAGGCCCCTTATTACATAGTATCACAAGCTATCAATAATGGTCCACATTGAAAGAGAAGGCTAGCTTGAACTGAGGAAAGAATCAATAAAATAAAGTATTCTTCCAATTGAGGCCCTTTATTACATAGTATCACAAACTATAAATAGTGGTCCACGATAAAAGAGAAGACTAGCTTGAAGTGAGGAAAGAATCACTTGCAATCCAGAATTAAGCGTAATAACTAATGAAGTTTAGGACAACATGATTCTACAATGAAATCAAAGTATGATTTTCTTATGCAATGTGGATAAAGAAATGATGGACTGACCAATTCCTAATATCTTGAAGAATTGTAGAGGATTCTTAGGTTTTACAAGGTACTACCACATGCTTGTTCATAACTATGGAAGAATATCAACACCTCTAACTACATTATTAAATAATGATTCGTTCTCTTGGACTCTAAAGGAAACTCAATCTTTTGAACAACTTAAAGAGAAAATGTGCAAATTCCCTATCTTAACCACACTAGACTTCACAAAACCCTTTATTATGGAATATTATGCTTCAGGAAATGGTATTGGTGTCATTAGAATGTAAGAAGGAAGGCCCATAGCTTTTGAAAGTTGGCCAATTAGGGGAAAGAACTTACACAAACCCATTTATGAGAAGGAAATGACGATAATACTAAATGCACTCAAGCAATGGAGACTTACCTAATAGGTATGAACTTCAAGGTCAAAACAAATCATGATAGTCTTAAATACTTCTTGGAACATAAACAATCTTCAAAAGAGCAACAAAAATGGGTAACCAAGATGTTGGGATGTGACTTTGAAATCATATATAAAAAAGGGGAAACATAATATGGTGGCAAATTCACTCTCAAGAAAAGATCAGGATGTTGAGGCATTACTTTGTGGTATTTCTATTATACAACCTGATTGGATAATAGAAGCAAGGAAAGTTCATGGAAGAATGACCTATTAGTGTGGACCCTTATTCAAAATCTAGTGGAGAAATGATTCATTATGGTATAAGGATTATTTATATATGTGTAATAAATCCCAACTCAAACAAAAGGTCCATTTTGGTATTACACACCTCTCTTGTAGGAGGACACTCAGGATTCCTAAAAATATACCATAGGGTCAAGAAGGAATTTTTTTTGGAAGGTCTTGAATATGATGTTCAAAGGTTCGTGTCAAAATGTTTGGTTTTCCAACAAAATAAGGTTGAAATAGTTAATAACATAGGTCCTTTACAACCATTAGACATACCTTGTCAACGCTGGGAGGATTTCTCATGGAATTTTATCATAGGTATACCCAAGTTGGAAGGGAAGAATGCTATTATGGTGGTGGTTGATAAACTCACCAAGTATGTGTTGAGTTTTAACTTAGCAGTACAAAGTTCAAATATTTATAATTATGTCCTAATGATTATCATCCCACTTTTTCATTACATCATTACAAATTGAAAATTTCAACATTCACTTGCAGCGGAAATAAAACAAGGATCACTGAGAGAATACCATGCACACAAGACACAAATAATTTATCCCGGGAAACTCGATAAATCAATCCAATTCAATTCATAAGAAATCAATCCAATTCAAATACAATGCCAATCATGAAGATGATTCTTAGCACAAGAGGTTCACCCTACTTCACAAGAAACCCTGGAAAGGGTAGTGATCTTCCCAGAGAATAAGAGAAAACCCAAAAATTATATATCTTGCCTTAGTTAGTCCTTCCTAGGAGTTACACAAAAGTGGAGATAGAATATGTGATGATGAGTGAGTGAACAAATGAAGCATGAAGCACTTTATTTATATTCTTCAGTTCACTAGAACTTTCCTCAATGGGGTTGACTTGTACTTTTGGTGAGGTTGACTTGTCTTTTTTCTTCTAGGGTCGATTTACCCTTTTTGTTGGGGTAGTTGTTCTCTTTCTTTCATTCAAATTTATTTGGGACTTCTTCAGTAGATTGTATTGATTTCTTGGTTATTTATTCATCATACAAAAGTTCTCCTCATTAATTTTCACCTCCTCATATGTAAATCAAATTCTTCAATATAGATCTAATGTTGATTTGAACCCACTCTAAGAATTCCCGGACACTTCTTAGAGTCTATGCCATAATCAAAATTAGATTAGACTTTGTCTATTCCACAAGGGGATGAAATCCCCTAACACATAGAAAAGTCAATTCACTCTACTAAGAATATATCACTCCTTGGAGAATGTAGTGTGACCTCAAGGTTCCTTCTTGGACCACTCTTTCTCATAGTAAGCATCTCAAGCCTTGTTTAACCTTAGTCACTTCTCATGACTAATCAAGGCTACACCAGGGCCATCCTCTACCAACCTTGGTCACTTCTTGTCACCCCTCTGGGAGAACATCTACAAAATGTTTCCTAATGTTGTAATCATGGAGAAACATCAACACTCCCTCTCAGTAAGGGGAAATTTTTTTATTACACCAAGCTTCTAACTTGGTGAGAATGTTCGTAGTCCATCATGGTATGTACTGCATCAGGGAAATTCACCCCTAGCATAGCCCCATTAGTGAATATTCATCTGAGTGTTACACATCTAACAATCCATCTAGGACATCCTTCACTATCCAAATCATATGTAAAACCATGTCAGCATCTAGGTCATTCACTTCTCGTGAATGTATGCCACTCATCTTTGAAACCATCTTGGTTTCTGGGTCATTCATTTTTTGTGACTTTCTTCCACTCATATGTAAAACCATCTCGGTGTTTGGGTCATTCACTTCTCATGAATGTATTACACTCATCTGTAAAAGCATTTTGGTGTCTGGTTCATTCAGTTATCATGAATGTGTGCCACTCATATGAAAACCATCTTGGTGTCTAGGTCATTCACTTCTCATGAATGTATGCCACTCTTTTGTAAAACCATATCATTGTTTGGGTCATTCACTTCTCGTGAATATCTTCCACTTATCTGTAAAAACATCTCGATGTCTAGTTCATTCACTTCTCGTGAATTTCATCCACTCATATGTAAAACTATCTCAATGTATAAACATCCATCAATAGTCCCTCTCACTCAGAGAGTCATTCTCCATCACACCAAGCTTGTCCCTAAAGTATACAAACTTTGTCTTAGATAGAGGCTTGATGAGAATGTTGGTTATCTGCTCATCTATGGATATTCACTAGAGCTTTATTGCTCCCTTCTGCACTATCTCTCGGTTGAAGTGGTATGATATCAATATGCTTCAACCTATCATGAAACAATGGATTTTCCAAAATTTTGACACAACTTTGATTGTCATGGTGTCTCAAGTTCATCTCTAGCTTCTGACCAAATAATCCTACAAGTAGATTATGAAGCCACACTGCTTCACAACTTACAACACTGGAGGCATAATACTATGCCTTTGTTGTACTGAGTGTTATATAAGTATGTTTCTTGCTAAACTAGGATATCACATCTAATCCTAAATTTGAAGCAATACCCTAAGGTTATCTTTCTATCCATTGTACTCCCCACCTAGTAAGAATATGTATAACATTGTACCTTTTCTTCATCACCTAAGACATCTCTCAGACCATATCCAACTATCCCACATAGAGGTACCTCATCCCATGCTTTGACACAACCCAATGGACGAGTCTCATCTCAACCATAAATTGGATCAGGGTGTTCATTGCAAAGAAAACATTTGGTATGTTGTTGACCAGATACATCAAGGATCCAATAAGTTGTATGTACATTGCGGGACCCAACAAATATGAATCTGAAGCAGAATCACTTAGCATCTCCAATTTTTCACATCATGGGTATAACCATGGACTTGCATTCCATCATCCCAAATATCTCAGGATTGCAATTGTGTACTCCCTGTTACTAAGGAAGATCTCATTTGGTATTTGCAACACTTCTAATCCTAAGAAGTAATGCATCAAGATAAGACCCTTTATCTTGATCTCAGAGGAAAAATCCCTCTTGCACTCGACACTGAACTTATATGTTCCCGTAATGGAATAAATCACCAATCATACATCACCAAGATCAAATTGTCACCCTCAACAACATTATAGTAGAGGTTGAAATAAACATCATTCTTGGTGAAATCCAAGCTCATCAAGTACACGTCTATCATGGCATATCAAGTCCTAGGTTCCTACTTGAGTTCATAGAATGTTTTCTTTATCATCAATAGGCTGTGTTGAAACTACTCCCTATGTGTTGGCGCACCCTGCTTCATTTGCACATGAGTATTCTACTCCCTATGTATCTTCACACTCTGCTCCTTCCTGGGCCAATCTCCTACATCATATGACTCAAGATAATGGGATATTGCATATACCTTTTCATCCATATGTGTCACCTCCCATAAAATGGGTCCACTAAGATGAGCCTCCTTCTCTCTCAAGAACGTTGAATACCATTAAAGACTCTCTCATAGTCTACAAACTGGATAAATCCATACCCTATATAATTTTCCCTCTCAGTTGTCAATCCATATTGCATGCTTGATCTTATATCTACTTGGAACTCAACATTGAATTCCCATTAGATCTCGGTGTTGTTTTCCACATCATTCTATATGATGGACCGATATGCATTCTACATGATGGACTGATATTGATCCATCATGGAATCCTACTAGCCTGTTGCCTCCTTGTTATTGGAATAATTGGAATCAATGATGTGACTCATCAATTCCATATAATATGAGACCCCTGAGGTTTTTTGTTCTCCTTAAAATAACCACTAGGATATGCATACCTTTTTGCATCTTGCAAGGTATCACGTAGCCATTCTGGACTCTTCTTGATCATTGGATCATCTCTTGACATATCCACTAGTTTGGTTGGCTCTATTGTTTCGTCCTAATAGTCAGAAGGATGATCACTATATTGGAGGGACACTCATTCTTTGGAGCCTCCTTATCCTCACCATCAAACTTAATGTGATACCTTCTAGATATCATGAAGGCTACGGTATTTATCTTCTTCTTTCACAATGTATGGGTGTCAACCAAAGATCCTTTCTAGCTTCACTATTGCGAGTGTCTCTCAAGAGTCTTTATTAGAACATAATTGTCATACTGGATGCATCTTCCCGTAAGAACATGGGTAGATATTAATCATGGGTATTTGTTTCGACAATATTTGCAAAGGACCTATTATGTAACACATGATAGAAATGTACACAAGGGTTAAACAGTACTAATTTAAACAAGTATGTTATTTATCAACAAAAAATAACAATTTAATTCAAGCAAACAAAAATTATTACACAAAGTATCAAATATGTATCTTTGCTTGTTTTGTTGATTCCCTATTGACCTTTTCCTCCTTGCATAAATGACTAATATTTTTAGCACTTTGATCTTCTTCTTCGTCAAGTCATCAACTTTTGGAACTTGCTAAAGTCTTCATGTCTTCTAGAGATAATTATACATAGCACAAGAATACATCCATGTAACACCCTGGTTTTGATCCCATTTGCATTAAATGTATATGATGTATATATTGTAATTAATTATGGTGTGGAGCTAAAGGAAAAAGCCCCACCATGGATTATCATTTTATGTTTCGGCGATTAAAATCGATGCCAATTTTATTTTGTGCTAGCCAGGCACATTATAATTTTTGAGACCATGTACATATGCAAAATTAATTAAAAATATACAACCAGCTATGTCAATGCAATAATAATGAGAAGGGGCATGATTCCTAAGGATAAGGGGGGGAATGTTTAACCTTTGGGGCCATTGGGGAAAAGACATTTTTTAAGAGGAGAACCCACCTAAACCACCCAACTTCTCTTGTCTTATTCGCCAATCCAATTAATTCCCCATTAGTTGGTTGGGTAGTTATTGCCCTTGGGGGATGAATGCATGGGAAGTCGTCATTTCTGGTAGGACTGTTAGTCCTTTGACCACACGCATGGCCCAAAGAGGCAGATGGCATTCAGCTCCTCATGTGGATAGGGAGAACAACATTCCACACTCACGCAGGAGGAAGCTTGGCCTCAGGCAGACATTGGCGTTCTGCATTTTCCTTTCACAATCGGGTCTGGTAGGTGATTTTCCTTCACGTTTGGGGCCACTTCCTTCATTACATGCAGGAAGAGAGTTGGACACAGGGCATTTAGGTTCTGCATTCTCCTTTCCTGATTTTTTCTGTGTGTCTGAATTCCTTCATGTTGGAAGGGGCCGTGTTCTTCATCTTACACAGTCTAGGATATTGTTTTATCTTCTCCATGATTTTTGGGATACTGTGAGTCGTTTTGGCCACGTTAGGGCCTTAAAATACTCTGGAAATTGACTGTCACAGTATGAGTTGTTTTAACCATTTTCCATACTCATTTTTGGTCTCGGTGGTGTTTTCCCTTCAGTTCCAGAGCTGTTATTGTTGTGTGTATATGGTTGTTTGTCTTTGGACTATTTTTGGGGTGGGAATGGGGCTTGAGATTTCTTAACAAACCTAGTGTGTGCAGGAGCCTCACAGACAGAGCTAGAGGGATGGATTTCTTCTTTACACTCCCTGAATAGCACTGGAAGGGAAGGCATAGCCCGAGGGACTGTATAGCAGAGAAGGGGATGCTTCCTTGTGTTGGGCATGTAGATGTTTTACAAGTCAGTCTAGTTCTGGTGTAGGTGCCCATAGCTCTTTGGTTGAGCTCACTATCTTAGCAATCATCCTTTCCAGCTCTTTTATAGCTTGATAAACCCAACTGTGTTGTCTTGGCTGAGTTTTGTGTATCCTTGGCCACGTGTGAGCCTTCTAGTGTTCCCCTGATTCCTTGTGGAATCATTCCAAGCTTGGGGGTGGAAATGTTGCTGAGAGATTGATGAGCACACTGGCCTATGTTTGGGTGGAACTTTGCAGTGACGTAGTTGGTTGTGGGACAAGCTTCTACTAAGATACGTATCTCTGTGTTTAAATCCTTGCAACTGTGTTTTGTTTCATAACTCAAATGAACATGTTAAATGTTGTGAATGAATGGGTTTTCTTCCATTGTTTGATAATCATTTATGCATATGTGTATTTTATTAGTTCAATGCATTTTTATATCGTGTTCATGGGGCTTAGTTACCCAGATTAGTTAGCATCATGTTTGGGCCGTGTCCTCTCTGTTGAGTAGAGGGGTGGGGATGTGACAATCTAAGGATGCCACTGTCATTGATCTACATGTACTTGAATGTACTAGGTCCAAGATCCTCTTTGGAGCTAAGATAATTCCTTTGGAAATATTGTTAAGTATACATTTTTTGCAAAACACCTTCATGTTGAAGCTCTAGATTACTTATAAGTACTCTTTTCAAAGTTTATTTGTAGTCTTCATCAAATTTATATTCTTCTTGACTTCCTTTGAGGTGGAAGTTCTTCAACATCAATTGTTGATGCATTTTCCTTTATTTTATTTTGAGGACACTTACTAGCATAATAACCAAATTAATGAGAATTGTAACATTAAAACTTTGAAATATCTTGCATACCATCCATCATGTATTCTTATTTTAATTTTAGACACCATCTTGATAAAGATTCAAATATGACCTAGAAATCCTAGCAAGAGCTAGGTCAAAACTGAAGTTTGACAAATCTAATCTTTTCCTCCATATATAGATGTGCCCTCCTACGCCAAGCTCCAAATTGTTATCTTCATGTCCAATCTATGGAGAGAAATTTCAAGATTTAGAATCCCTAGTTTTCATATTAGGGTAGAAACAGTCTTTGGAAATGGATTCTATTCAGTCCTGCTCTGATACCATGTTGAGTTTTAACTTAGCAGTACAATTTTCAAATATTGATAATTATGTCCTAATGGTTATCATCCCACTTTTTTATTGCATTATTACATACTAAAAATTTAAACATTCACTTGTAGTAGAAATAAAACAAGGATCATTAAAAGAATACCATGAATAAGAAGCATAAATATTTTATCCTAGGAAACCCAAACATGGAGAAAATCCAACAAAATTTTATCAAAAGAAATCAATCGAATTCAAATACAATACCAATCATGAAGATTATCCATAGCACAAGATAGGTACACCCTCCTTCATAAGAAACCTTAGCAAGGAAGTGAATCTTCCAAGAGAATAAAAGAAACCCCAAAATTATTCTTCTTTCCTTAGCTAGGCCTTCCTAGGAAGCGTACACAAGTGGAGAGAGAAGATGCGATGATGAGTGAGTGAACAAATGAAGTGTGAAGCACTTTATTTATATTCTTTAGTTCACTAGAACTTTCCTTAACGGGGACAACTTGTACTTTTGGTGAGGTTGACTTGCCTTTTATCTTCTAGGGCCGATTTACCCTTTTTACTCGGGTAGTTGTGCTCTTTCTTGCCTTCAAATTTCTATGGGACTTATTCAATGGATTGTCTTTACTTATTGGTTATTTATTCATCATAGAAAATTTCTCCTCGTTGATGTTCATCTCCTCATATGCATATCAAATTATTTCATAGACGTCTAATGTTGATATGACCCCACTCTAAGAAGTCTAGGACACTTCTTAGAGCCTATGTAAAATTCAACATTAGATTATATTTTTTCTATTTCACAAGGGGATGTAATCCCCTAACACATATACCAGTAAAATCACTCTACTAAGAATGGATCATTCCTTCTCGGAGAATGCAATGTGACCTCAAGCTTCCTTCCTGAAGCACTCTTTATCAGAGTAAGAATCTCAAGCCTTGTTTATGAAAATTTTGGACTAAATTATTTTCTTGTTTGGGTACCCTGTTGGTTCATATGTAATCTTATTATCCTCAATTTGATGGAAAAATAGAGATAATAAACAATTTTTTGGAATGCTATATTTGATGCTTTATATCTAATAAACAAACACAGTGTGTGAAATGGTTATCTTTTCCAGAATGGTGGTACAATACTTCCTTCCATACGTCATAAAAAATGTCCCCATTTATGGCACTTTATGGGTACCAACCTCCATCTAAAACATCTCCCTTGAAAGGAAAATCTAAAGTTCAAGTTGTGGAATATCACCTTGAGTACTAAAAATAAGCTCTTTATATTTTGAAGGACAACCTAGTTATATCAAAAAATAGAATGAAACAACAAGCATATCAACATCAAAGTGAAAGGAGTTTTGAAGAAGGGGATTGGGTATTTTTGAGGCTATAACCTTACAAATAGATGTCCCTTAAGCAAATAAATAAGGACAATAAATTAGCACCCAAGTACTATGGTCCTTATAAAGTGTTGCAAAACTTTGGTAGTATGGCTTACAAATTGGAGCTCCCTTTGTCTTCAAGGGTACACCCAGTTTTTTATGTTTCTTGCTTAAAGAAGGTAATAGGAAATAAGATCCCAAATCAAACTATCTTGTTGGATCTTGATGAAGAAGGAAAAGTGGCATATTGGAACCTAAACAAATCAGTGAAACAAGGACCAAACAATTACGTAATCATGAGATTAATAGGTACCTTGTCAAGTAGAAGAACTTACAAATAGAAGATTTGATATGGGAAGACGAATCCTTCATACAAAAGAATCCACAACTAACGAAGAGTTGAGGACAACACTTATTTAGGAACAGGAGGGGAATGTTAAGCCCTAAATTGTGGCCCATTCGCCCCTAAATTGGGTACGTTACATTAGTATTTTTATATTATATATATATA
>LPNX010548773.1:38821-83706 GCA_001517045.1 Pseudotsuga menziesii
TCATTTTATTATTTTATTGATTTAAATTAACATTATTTAAAGCATATGTGATATGTTACTTAATGTTTATATTCGTTTGTAGGTTATATAGTCTGTTTGGGAGAATTAATAACAAGTACACAAACAGACAAACAAACAGACAGTGCATCCAGCTCACTATCCAGCTTACGATGCAGCGCGTTGTCCAGCTCATGATCCAGCTTACGACGCAGCTCCTTGTCCATCTCATTATCCAGCTCGTTGTCCATCTCACGATCCAACTCGCCGTCCATCTCACGATGTAGCTTACCTTCCAGCTCGTTGTCTAGCTTTCTGTCCAGATCGCTAATCGGTCTACGCATTGTTAATAACCAATATCATTCATTAAATGATGGAACATATTTGTAACCTACCTACTGCCCACATGTTTAAAGGGTGGAATGTATCCAGTCTAGAAGACATGCCATGTATGCTACCTTTGCTTTACACCATTCAATCATCCACGATAAGGAAGGAGCACGCATGCCATATCATGATGAAGAAAACCAAACTCGTGAAAGAGAAGGAAGATACCTGTGCAATGGGATTTGATTTGTTAATAGCCTTTATGATTGACTAAATTTAGAGAGAAGTCGAACACTAAAGGGTCGACCTACTCATCTCTTGTAAACAATATAAATACTAGCCTTTGCGTGAGTGTTGTGTGTGGATCAATGATTTTTCTAAGAGAAGAATGCTATAATATTGTTCAATATTTTTAATAGAAGTTCTACATTCTGCTGTTCATGATTTTGTTCATGTAAGCACTAGCCGAGAGTCACCCCTGATTGCTGAGAGGGCCCCTCATCAACCAGAGGTTTTCTTTTCTTGTTTTCGTTATTTTTCTTTGTAGCTAATTCAGTTTTGATTTCTANTATTATGAAAATTCGAATCATCTGAACATGTTGGATGAAGCATTTGCCTTCATGTGCATCCACATCTCTAGGGTGTTGCTCTTCCATATTCATGGACTAAGAAATCCAAAATAATTATGGGATAAGCTTGAACCCTTGTTTAGAAAGAAACATGAGCTTAGGGGCCATATTTTGGAGAATGAGATGATAACACTATAGTCCAACAAGTTTGAAACTACACAAGAATTCTTCTCAAAATTCAAATCCCTTGTCATGAAATGCAAGCAGTTGGGGATTGATAAGAAGGATGATTAATTGGTTCTCTCAATTGTGAGAAAACTTGGCCTATAATTCTGATTGTTCATATCTACCTTTCAATATAGGATACTGACAACTCTGAATTGGTGAATTCCATCCCTTGATGCCTTCACAGAATCACTAATCCAGAAACAGGATAAGCTAATACATATGGGAGCTCTCAAATCCTCCAAGAATTAGGCTCTCTTAGTAGGGGAGACTAAGAATGTGTAAGAAAATGGGAAGTAGAAAGGAAAAGAGAAGAAGAACACTAATTTCAAGCCTAAGGATAAGAAAAATCCTTCAGAAGAAGCCTCAAGTTCCAAAAAGGAAAAGCACAAGAAGTTTGGCAAGTCCAAGTGCTCTTATTGCAAGAGAGGAAATCATCCCGAGAATATTGTTGAGCCCAGATTTATTATCATTTTTGGCAATTAAATTACTCATTTANGTTTTTTTCATTAAGTTACTGTAAATGTTCATTTCATTTTCTTTCTGCAATGCATTTTATTTTCAGAATTAAATAGCTAGACTGCGTGCATAGTTGTTTTCCATTTATTTCTGTCATTTCATTTCCAGCTTATTATTTAGCTTTATTCATAAGAAGATAGAGTAGATTGTTTTTATCAATTTAAATAGACTAAGTTCTGTTTATTTCTTCTCTGTTATAAGATTATGCAATTTGAATTTCAGTTTGTTTATTAATAAGCAATGATTCTTGATGTTCATGAATTTGTTTAAGTTTATTTTACTTCTAAATTTGATGATTACATAGGTTTATTTACTGTTCCTTTTGCATTGCATCTTCATATGCATAAAATCAGCTGAGAAGTAGATCATTTAGGTTATTTTATACTGTTTTATTTATACAGACTGTCATTCAGACAATTTGTTCAGCCTGTTATTTTGACCTTCCTTCATAGAAAGTGCACATATCAAAGTGGAGAGTGTTTGAATTGGTTTCATTGCGAATTGAAGTGTTTTGCAATGTTTTTGTAGGTATATCTAAATATTTTCTGAGGAATTAGTTGTTTTGAAGCTGTAAGATGGAGAATTCAACAGCTTTGACACCCAGAATCCTCACACCCTTAAACTATCTTGATTGGAGGGATGACATGTAGATTTTCTTGCACAACAAGGGTCTATACATGTTCACCATGGGAAAAGAGATCAAACCCCAATAGTCTTATGAAAATTCGAATCATCTGAACATGTTGGATGAAGCATTTGCCTTCATGTGCATCCACATCTCTAGGGTGTTGCTCTTCCATATTCATGGACTAAGAAATCCAAAAGAATTATGGGATAAGCTTGAACCCTTGTTTAGAAAGAAACATGAGCTTAGGGGCCATATTTTGGAGAATGAGATGATAACACTATAGTCCAACAAGTTTGAAACTATACAAGAATTCTTCTCAAAATTCAAATCCCTTGTCATGCAATGCAAGCAGTGCGGGATTGATAAGAAGGATGATTAATTGGTGCTCTCAATTGTGAGAAAACTTGGCCTATAATTTTGATTGTTCATATCTACCTTTCAATATAGGAGACTGAAAACTCTGAATTGGTGAATTACATACCTTGATGCCTTCACATAATCACTAATCCAGAAACAGGATAAGCTAATACATATGGGAGCTCTCAAATCCTCCAAGAATTAGGCTCTCTTAGTAGGGGAGACTAAGAATGTGTAAGCAAATGGGAAGTAGAAAGGAAAAGAGAAGAATAACACTAATTTCAAGCCTAAGGATAAGAAAAATCCTTTAGAAGAAGCCTCAAGTTCCAAAAAGGAAAAGGACAAGAAGTTTGGCAAGTCCAAGTGCTCTTATTGCAAGAGAGGAAATCATCCCGAGAATATTGTTGAGCCCAGATTTATTATCATTTTTGGCAATTAAATTACTCATTTAAACATATGTTTTGTTATCTTTTTATGTATTTTCTGCCATGTAGATCACCATTTAGCCCAAGGTACGAATAATTAAAGGTTTATATATAATCCATTTATTATTGTCATTTTATGATTTTATTGATTTAAATTAACATTATTTAAAGCATATGTGATATGTTACTTAATGTTTATATTCGTTTGTAGGTTATATAGTCTGTTTGGGAGAATTAATAACAAGTACGCAAATAGACAAACAAACAGACAGTGCATCCAGCTCACTATCCAGCTTATGATGTAGCGCGTTGTCCAGCTCATGATCCAGCTTACGACGCAGCTCGTTGTCCATCTCATTATCCAGCTCATTGTCCATCTCACGATCCAACTCGCCATCCATCTCACGATGTAGCTCACCTTCCAGCTCGTTGTCTAGCTTTCCGTCCAGATCGCTAATCGGTCTGCGCATTGTTAATAACCAATATCATTCATTAAATGATGGAACAGATTTGTAACCTACCTACTGCCCACATGTTTAAAGGGTGGAAGGTATCTAGTCTAGAAAACATGCCATGTATGCTACCTTTTCTTTACACCATTCAATCAACCATGATAAGGAAGGAGCACGCATGCCATATCACGATGAAGAAAACCAAACTCGTGAAAGAGAAGGAAGATTACTGTGCGATGGGATTTGATTTGTTAATAGCCTTTATGATTGACTAAATTTAGAGAGCAGTCGAACACTAAAGGGTCTACTTGCTCATCTCTTGTAAACAATATAAATACTAGCCTTTGCGTGAGTGTTGTGTGTGGATCAATCATTTTTCTAAGAGAAGAATGCTATAATATTGTTCAATATTTTTAATAGAAGTTCTACATTCTACTGTTCATGATTTTGTTCATGTAAGCACTAGCCGAGAGTCACCCCTGATTGCTGAGAGGGCCCCTCATCAACCAGAGGTTTTCTTTTCTTCTTTTCGTTATTTTTCTTTGTAGCTAATTCAGTTTTGATTTCTAGTTTGTTTTTTTCATTAAGTTACTGTAAATGTTCGTTTCATTTTCTTTCTGCAATGCATTTTATTTTCAGAATTACATAGCTAGATTGCGCGCATAGTTGTTTTCCATTTATTTCTGTCATTTCATTTCCAGCTTATTATTTAGCTTTATTCATAAGAAGATAGAGTAGATTGTTTTTATCAATTTAAATCGACTAAGTTCCGTTTATTTCTTCTCTGTTATAAGATTATGCAATTTGAATTTCAGTTTGTTTATTAATAAGCAATGATTCTTGATGTTCATGAATTTGTCTAAGTTTATTTTACTTCTAAATTTGATGATTACATAGGTTTATTTACTGTTCCTTTTGCATTGCATCTTCATATGCATAAAATCAGCTGAGAAGTAGATCATTTAGGTTATTTTATACTGTTTTATTTATACAAACTGTCATTCAGACAATTTGTTCAGCCTGTTATTTTGACCTTCCTTCCAGTCTATTTTGTAGACCTGCAGTTCAGTCTGTCATTCAGCCCACAGTTCTGTTTTTAGTGTTTTTAATGTGTTTTAAAATTGTTTTAAGTTCTGATTCTTTAGTCACTTTGATGTATGCTTTGACAATAATAGTTAGATAACCGTTTTATTTATTATTTAGACTATAAGTTTGATTGTTTTAGGTTTTTTATTAAAGTTTCATTCTTTTCTCTACCTCTTTTCCCTTTGAACATGCTTTTGAGTTAGGGTATATTTTGTTTCCTTTATTTGTTTATGATTCTTCTTACTATTGTATTGTTTTATAATTATGCTTTTGGATTAATTTATCCATTTGCATGTAAAACTTAGGATTAGTAGTGCTATCTTTAGGAATAGTTTCATTTTTCACTGTGTGATTACCAACAAAGACTTGTAGGATATAATTCAGTTTCTTTATTAAGTTTTCTACTTGCTTCTCTTATTCAATTTTCTTTATTAAGTTTTCTACTTGTTTCTCTTACTTAGTTTTCCATTCACTTATTTAAGTTTTCTTTGCATCATAGCCTTTTTAAGTAGTTGTTGATAGTATCCTTTTTAGTTAGGATTTATTTGTTTATAAATTATTTAGTTGTTGTACTTGCATTTCCAAATATACACTTTATTTGCTTAGTTAGTTTTTGAAGTCACTAAATAGACTTTGTCATAAAAAGTAGTGATTGTATTCTCATTTGTTAAATAAAGTAATATAGCTTGATCTTATTTTAGTTTGATGTTTTGTCTTGGTTCAATTATATTAATAATTGCATTTTTAGGAGTTTGACTGGGTTTTTCATTTTGAAATATATTTCGATCTTTTGTTTGTTAAAATATTTAAACTACACCCTCTACCTTCGCATATATTTTGTAGCAACTCGAAGCCTACCAACCCCGATCGATATTTAAATATTAGGTGAATTAATATAGGAATTATAACACCCAACATTTTGGCGTCATTGCTGGGGAGTTTTTATGTAAGGTAGAATTAATATAATTTCGTTATGAAGTTTAGTAATAGGTTGGTGGCAGGGGAGCGGTAAGACGAGAGGAAAGAACCTGCGCATCTGTTATAATAGGCGCCCTCAAATCCAACAATAGTAGTAGCATAGGATTTTTTTTTAGTTTAGTTTTTCATGAACAGACCTAGAGATTCTAAAGGTAGATACACTATAACTAGTTCCCCCACACCCATTGCCTTTCAGTATTCTGTTTCTTTATTTTATACAAAGAGTTAGCATGAGTTTATTTATTTCATGTAAGGTGTGAATTTTTTTAACATTTCAATCACTTAGTGGTGTTGTAAGCACCACCCATCCTGCTAACAAACTGACAGGAACATTTGAAAGAGGAACCTGAATATAAATACATGAATAAATACCTATGTTGTGGGAATATATGGTAGGGGAGAAGGATGAAGAACTTGTTACCTTTGAATTCCCTATTAGAGATCTAGAGGGAGTGGCACAAATACAACGCATTCCCCCATCCATTTTACCAAATTTTCACGGACTAGAGAATGAAGACCCTGATGAATTTTTATTTCAATTGGAAATACTCTGTAGAGGATATGATGTTCAAAATCTACAAATTTTTCCTCTTACCTTGAAAGGAGCAGCCCACCGATGGTTCATGAGCCTAGGTGGGAACTGGATTCAAACTTGGGAAGATATGAAACATATATTCTTAAAACGATATCAAGATTATTGCAGAGTCAAGGAGGACATCTTCGAAATAACCCAGGGAGAAGAAGAAATTTTGGAAAACTATGTCGAATGCTTTCAATAGAACCTTCAAAGATCAAAACTAAGACAGTCAGGGAAGGATACCTTGAAATTTTTTATATTCAAAGGCATAAAAAATGAATATTTAGAAATTTTAAGTCTAATGGGAACATGTGATGTATTTCAGTTATCATATGATGATGTTTGTGAATTATGTAGAAGGTATTCAAGAGGAAAATTCAAGACTGGTAAGAATATACCTTCTTCTCAGTCGTTGCAGCCTCATCTTAACCCCTCTCAAACTTGTTCACAAATCTTTTCTGTCTCATCTTATGATCATAGGGATACTCTCTTGGATGTTACAACACTTCGTATTCCTCTACACTTTCCACATGATTTTCAACAAAAATTTTAGGCAAGATTAACTACACAAGCCAATCAATTGCACCAACCACAAACACCTTCTCATAAAATTCCTCTATTCCCTAGGCACATTCATGTTCAATCTATTCCACATTCTAACAATAATAAAGCAGTACAATATGCTTACAGTGTTGCACTGCAACATTTACCCACCTCACCTACCTCACCAACATTATTACAAGAAATTCATGCGAGACCTGGAGAGGTGGTATATCTAGGAGTCATAGACAATACGGAAGAAAATGAAGTTTCTACTTGGCATTTCCACAAGAATATGAGATCGACATAGAATGAATCTCATTTGATGAAGGACAAACATTAGAACATGAATATTCCCCATCACTAAACATAGATTACGTATACATTCTAGGGTTTGATGAAAGACCTCCTAACATAACAATTAAAGAAGAGAACCTAGAATACATAAGCTACATTGAACTATGGTTCCAAGAGGAAACCGAGCCACACTACCATCCCCTCCTTCAACGCTTATTGCTACTAAATAAAATAGGTTGCTTGGTTCTTTGTATCCAGACAATCACTGCTATATTTTTCTTGTATGTGGATAAAGGTATATTTTTAATTTTGCTTCAAACTTGGTTACATTGGAAGGATTCATACACTTGAATATAATTGTTTTCTCTCTTTCTAAGTAGAATATGATATTATGTAAATATGTTTTTGTTTTATCAAATAAATAAGAGCCATTTTTGACAAGCTTAGTACAGGCGACTCTTTTCCTTCCTATAATGTTATATATGTTTTTATAAATAAATATGGGTCAACTAACAAGTGGTTTTGCACTTGGTTACAAACACTTTATCTCTATAAGTAGCTCATGGAGTATTATTCGGAAAAGGGAAGTACACTAAAACACTCATCAAGTATCTTAACTTTTCTTGGGATAATTTTGAAATTTACAGCTTATAGTGACAATTAAAAACATTTCTCTATATATCACTGTAAACCGTTTCTTTTATGATTCAGATAGTTTTTGGTATTTTGATTCAGACATGTATATTTCTGATTTTCTATTTTGAACAGTTGCTTGACATACCTACTCTCATAATCATAAGTGTTGTAAAAATTGTTTGTCAAACAACACTTATGTTTTGATTTGTTAACAGCCTTTATGATTAACTAAATTTAGAGAGCAGTCGACCACTAAAGGGTCGACTTGCTCATCTCTTGTAAACAATATAAATACTAGCCTCTACGTGAGTGTTGTGTGTGGGTCATTTTCATCAGTTAGACAGTCAGTTTTCTAAGAGAAGAATGCTGTAATATTGCTCAGTACTTTTAATAGAAGTTCTACATTCCCCTGTTCATGATTTTGTTCATGTAAGTGCTAGTTGAGAGTCACCTCTGATTGTTGAGAGGGCCCCTCATCAACCAGAGGTTTTCTTTTCTTATTTTCCTTATTTTTCTTTGTAGCTAATTCAGTTTTGATTTCTAGTTTGTTTATTTCATTAAGTTACTGTAAATGTTTGTTTCATTTGCTTTTTGCAATGCATTTTATGTTCAGAATTAAATAGCTAGATTGTGTGTATAGCTGTTTTCCATTTGTTTCTGTCATTTCATTTCCAGCTTATTATTTAGTTTTGTTCATAAGAAGATAAAGTAGATTGTTTTTATCAATTTAAATAGACTAAGTTCTATTTATTTCTTCTCTGTTATAAGATTATGCAATTTAAATTTCAGTTTGTTTATTAATAAGCAATGATTATTGATGTTCATGAATTTGTTTAAGTTTATCTTACTACTAAATTTGATGATTAAATAGGTTTATTTACTATTCCTTATGCATTGTATCTTCATATGCATAAAACTAGCTGAGAAATAGATCATTTAGGTTATTTTATACTGTTTTCTTTATACAGAGGCTGTCATTTAGAATACAGACTGTCATTCAGACAGTCTATTCAGCCTGTCATTCTGACCTTCCTTCCAGTCTGTTTTCCAGACCTGCAATTCAGTCTGTCATTCAGCCCATAGTTCTGTTTTTAGTGTTTTTAATGTGCTTTAAAATTGTTTTAAGTTATGGTTCTTTAGTATTTGATGTATGCTTTGACTGTAATAGTTAGATAAACGTTTTATTTATTATTTAGACTATAAGTTTGATTTTTTTAGGTTATTTATTAAAGTTTTATTCTTTTCTCTACCTCTTTTCCCTTTGAACATGCTTTTGAGTTAGGGTATGTTTTGTTTCCTTTATTTGTTTCTGATTCTTCTTACTATTGTATTATTTTATAATTATGCTTTTGGATTAATTTATCCGTTTGCATGTAAAACTTAGGATTAGTAGTGTTATCTTTAGGGATAGTTTCATTTTTCATTGTGTGATTACCAACAGAGGCTTGTAGGATAGAATTCAGTTTCTTTATTAAGTTTTCTACTTGCTTCTCTTATTCAGTTTTCTTTATTAAGTTTTCTACTTGTTTCTCTTGCTAAGTTTCCATTCACTTATTTAAGTTTTCTTTTCATCATAGCCTTTTTAAGTAGTTGTTGATAGTATCCTTTTTAGTTAGGATTTATTTGTTTATAATATATTTAGTTGTTGTACTTGCATTTCCAAATGTACACTTTCTTTGCTTAGTTTGTTTTTGAAGTCACTAAATAGACTTTGTCATAAAAAGTAGTGATTGCATTCTCATTTGTTAAATAACGTAATATAACTTGATCTTATTTTAGTTTGATGTTTTTTCTTGGTTCAATTATATTAATAATTGCATTCTTAGGAGTTTGACTCGGTTTTTCATTTTGAAAGATATTTCGATCTTTTGTTTGTTAAAATATTTGCATGACACCCTCTAACTTCGCATATATTTTGTAGCAACTCGAAGCCTACCAACCCTGGTCGATAATTAAATATTAGGTGAATTAATATAGGCATTATAACACCCAACAAATATGTGTATGAAGAAAACCATAGACCATCTGTCTAGGCTCCTTGAACAACACAACATTTCTCTTCTTGAAGGAACAAAGAAGTCCGATGCTGGAAACAAGAATGGAGAACATGAGAGGTGCCATACTCTGAAGGCATACTTTTCTTAGTCATAGGATTTTTTGATTTATTTTATATCTTCCAACAACATGGTTTTCTCTGAAGAATCATTAAATTCTATAGATCTATCTAGAGGAACAAGCATTCACATGGGGGATGAATCACAAATCCCATATGTCGGGAAAGGTTCCATTAAAATTGAGAATGGAGTGTTCTAGAATGTATGGTATGTCCCTTCCCTGGGATCAAACATGTTGTTGATGTCTCACCCAAGTGAGTCACATTTGATCCTGACATAGTGGAAATGTCAGAAGTATCTACTAGAAATATGATAGCGAAAGGAGTTGCTAATCATGCCTTCAAGGCATATGTGTTTTCTCACTTTCTTCCTTATTCTTTTCCTAGTGCCTTATTGACTTATGCCAATAGCACAAGCAGGATGTGGTATGGAATATTTTTCCACCTGTACTTCAAGTATCTCCAACAGCTACACAATGAAAATATAGTTGAGGGATTTCCTCTCATCAAATCTTCTGAAGGTGTGTGCACTAGTTTCTTGGTAGGGAAGCATCTAGAGCAAAGGTATGAGGTTAGGAAGGAAAGAAGAGTTTCCTCCACACTGGATTTAATTCATAGTGATGTATTCAGACCGATGCCTATAGAATCTATGAATGGATACAAATAATTTTTGACCTTCATTGATAATTATTCAAGGTATTGTTGGGTCTACTTTCTGAAGCAGAATTTTGAGGTACTTGATACCTTCAAAATTTTCAAAGCCTTGGCTGAGAACACTCTCGAAAAGAAGATAAAATCACTTAGATCTGATACCGGAGGTGAGTATGTCAAAATAGAATTCCAACAACCTTGTGCATAATCAAGCATTCAAATGAAAGACTCGGTTCCATACACACCATAGTATAATGGTGTAGCTTAGACGAAGAATAGATCCTTGAAAGAGATGGCTACATGCCTTTTAGAAGTAAGAAATATTTTTCCATATTTGTGGGTCGGGGCAATAAATTGTGCTTCATACATCCATAATAGAGTGCCTCAAAATTAATTGATTGGGGCCACTCCTTTTGAAGCATTGATGGGACATAAGGCCAATGTCTCACATCTGAGAGTTTTTATCTCCAAGGCATGGGCCAAAATTCCTATTGACAAGAGGAAATCCTTCCAAGCGTAGAGTAGATAATGCATACTGTTGGGATATGCAGATGATGCAAAGGCATACAAATTGATGGAACTTGCAACCAAAAGTGCTTCATAGAGCACAATTTTCATTTTGAAGAAGATTAGGTGCATGATCCATAACCAACTAAAGAAGAAGAAGGTATAATTTCTCATCCATTTCCATTTGTAGAAGATGATGTCTTAACTAATGTTTCAAATTTAGAATATAAGGATAAAGATGATTAAGATCTTGATGTTGAGAATGAACATCAAGTAGATCCAAATCCATATCCGAAACTTTCTCCCAATCAAAGGCCTAAATGTTCCCAAAATCTCATTGAAGCAGCCGGGAACAATGTTGGAGATGCAAATGACAGAAGAAGAACAAGATCTCAGAATCATGATGAAAACCTTGCACTATACAATTCATATCCACTTATCCTCGAGAGGTGCTTCATGATGACGGGGCCAGATCCTCAGTCACACAAGGAACTTTTCCATGATCCAAGGTGACAGGAAGGTATGGATGATGAGTTTGGTTTGCTACAAGACAACAAAACCTGGGATCTTGCCACTTTGCCTCTTGGGAGGAAGCTAGTTCAGTGAAAATGGATCTTCAAGACCAAGCTAATAGTTGATGAAACCACTACCAAGTATAAGGATATGTTAGTGGAAAAGGGGTACTCACAAGTCCATGGGTTGGACTACAATGAGACATTCATTTCTGTTGTAAGAATGGACTCCATATGACTACTTTTGGCCATTGCATCTTCAAAGAGGTGGGAGCTACATCACATGGATTTGAAGAGTGCCTTCTTCCACGGTGTCTTGGAAGAGGATATATATATGAGACAACCTGAGGGGTACATTTAACATTCCTCCTTAGTTTGCAAACTGAGGAAATCTCTCTATGGGATCAAGAAATACCCAAGGGCATGGTATGCCAGGATGGATGCCTTCCTAATGTCATAGTAATTCGAGAGATGCAATTCTGACTACAATGTCTACATGAAACATCAAGGGGGATTCTTATTGTTGATTAATATATATGTGGATGAATTTATCATTACTAGCAGCTCGACTGTTGGATTGAGAGGCATCAAGTCATATTTGAGCGAAGCATTCTCCATGATTGATCTAGGACTGTTAAGGAAATATATTTGTCTCAAAGTAAATTAAAAGGTTTCGAAAAACATGATTACACATTCTAGATACATAGGAGACTTGCTAAAAATATTTCACATGACTGATTATAAATAAACACCCTTCCCCTTCCTATCTGGCATCAGGTTGGAAGAAGGTGGTTCAACACCACTGGTTGATAGTACACTCTATAGATAGATGATTGGTATCCTATTGTACCTCACCCATTAGAGGCTAGATTTATCTTATGATGTGAGTGTTGATTCTAGATACATGTAGGAGCCACATGAGCTACACTGGAAAGTAGAAAAGCACATCTTGCATTATGTGCAAGGTACGAGGGATTTTTGGATCCACTATTATATTGGTGCACAACTAGATATGATTGGTTTTACTCATTCAAACTGGGATGGTGATAGTACTGATAGGAAAAATACATTAGGATTTTTTTTCATGTTGGGATCTGGACAAATCTATTAGTTAAGCAAGAAGAAAGCAACTCTTACTCTATCTTCAGCTGAAGCAGAGTATTGGGGGGTTTTGAATGTAGTTATTCAGGAAGTTTGGTTGCATGGGATTCTGACAGAGTTTCGAATTCACACTTATCCTTCTGTAGACCTCTATTATGATAATCAGAGTACAATCAAGATATCCAATGATCCCATTCAATATTAGTGGACCAAGCACATTGAATTCCACATGCACTACAATCGGGAACTAGTGCATAGTAAGGCTATCACTCTACATTCCTACACTACAGAGGAGCACATTACAGACATATTCACCAATTCCTTCACTGAAAATAGAATTTTCTATATTAGATCTCTTCTTGGTGTAAAGGCTTCATTTAGTTATTGTTCCCGATTTTCCTACTTATTTTGAGGGAGGGGTTTTCCCATGAGGTTTTCCCCATTTCTTTGGTTTGTTAAGTAGTCATTTTTTGCATTTATATTGTATGGGTGAACTTTGGTATTATTTTCTAGGGTAAAGGTTGTCCAAGTTAGGATTAAGGGAGGGTGTCAGGATTATTAATTAATCCTCCCTTGACCACCATAGTCTATTTTTGTTTTCCTAGCTTAGGAGGTCATTGGCACTTCACTAGCACTACGGGGAACTCATTTGGGGACCACCTAAAACTCAATGCACATATATGAATGAGTTTAGGATCTCCAGGGACCAATCCCTATAATTTAGGAACCCACTCTGAGTGCCACTAGTAGTCTCCAGCAGTTGACCCTACTCGGTGTTTAGTTATGTTCAATTATTCTCTGATTTCGCTTAGTTAGGTTGCTTTCACTCATCCTAGCTCTAGTTTTCATTATTTAAGGGAGGCAGGGAGCATTTCCTCACCTACCTAGATCAGTTAGCTGATTCAGTGATCCATAGTTGCATTAGTGAGATCTAGTGGTGATTTTCCCACACCAAGTTAGCACTAGGAGTCAATTTTAGTTGGTGAATTCGAATCCTACCTAAGGCATTTGAATTTTTTCTATTGTAACACCATTGTATCACATACATATTAATGATAATTGATGTAAGGTTATGTTGATTTTTTTTCCTCATGAGTGTATAATTGCCATTAATATTTTGGTCAGTTTACATTGAATTGTCTCTCTTTTGTATCCATCTTTTCTCATTGAATTCAATCAGGCTTGAGTATCCTATGCTTCATCAAATTAGACAAACCATATGTTATATTTAACATATTTCTGATCATTTATGGATTTTAAAACCTATTCCATTCTATCAGGAGCAACGTTTACATTAAGGAATACTTTTTGTTTCATTGAAAAAGGTTTTCATATGACTGAGATACATCTTTTTTTTGTGTGGCAATGTTCTTGGTGTTGATATGAGTGCATCATACCTTTTGGTTTGAGAGTACCTCTCACATGGATATATCACATCATATCGGGGGTGAATTCAATTTTGAAATATGCATGAGCATGGACTATATAAGGTTGGGTGGAATGTTGTCTTGTTGAATCTAGTTTCTTTCATTGAGACACGTATTTTTTTATATACTTAATTATTGTTATTTTCGATGTGTGTGTGTGTGTGTGTGTGTGTGTGTGTGTGTGAGAGAGAGAGAGAGAGAGAGAGAGAGAGAGAGAGAGAGAGATGATCCATTATGTACATAGATTATTGTAGGGGGAAGACATGAGATCTAATTTTTTATTGTTGTAGATGGTAGCTAGCTATCTTATTTTTGTTGTTGCTTAGATGGCTCTAGATGACACCCTTGATATCTGATTTTTATTGTTTCTTAGATAATTGTAGATGGTATCTTCATACCTGATTTTCATTATTGCTTAAATTTATATAGATGACAACCTTGATATTTGATTTTATTGTGGCATAGATGGATGTATATGATAGCCCTTATATCTAGTTTTGTTTATGTTAATATGGTTGTAGGTGACATTCAGTTGATATGATTTTTAACACTATTATTATTGTTGATTATGGAAGCCTCATGTAGATCTATTTAATCACATTGTTTATTGTATCTAGTAGATTTTTATTTTTATTTTTTATGGTTATATGGTTGTATTAAATCTGATATTTGATTTTTATGTACATGTTGATATATTTCTCAGGTATGTTTACATTTACCTTGCATTGCATGTGCATATGGTAAATGATATGCATCACAAGTTTTCATTTCCTTTTAAAAGGATGATTGTTTTATTTAATTGGTTTGCTGGTATGCTTCCCTAGCCTTAGATAACCTTATTCCACTATGAAATACCATGATTCAACCTTCCCTTGGGTTTCCTGGAGACCTTGTCCTTTATTTTGGGGTCATGGACATCACATAAAACCTTGAGGGACAACAACAAATAACCTTCACTTGGGGGTTAGGAAAAGAAACCAACAACATAGAAAAAGTCCTAGCTCTTTATTAAGGTATAAATTTGATGCGAGGAAAAGGTATAAGCTTGAAAAATATTATTGGTGACTCTAGAGTAGTCACTAGACTAATGCAAAGTTCAAATCAATCCCACCTCTCTCGACTAAGAAAAATCATGGCTAGGATTCATAGTTTCGCCAAGCAATTTCAATTTCTTGTTCTTCAAAGTCTGATATTTGAGGCCAATGCCATGGAAAACAAAGTGTTATAGTGTGATTTTCTACACCTCACACATCATGATTTGATGGACTATCCCTGTCCCTATGCATACTTCTTTTACCCATTTTTTCTCACTATGACCCTAAAGCTCTAGTGGAAGCCCTTAAAAGTCATTTTTATATGTATATGCAGGTCACGAGTCTACAACCCACATATGTGCAGCTTGCACCATTGTCACCTGCGTACATCATGAATTGTGCTAAAAAATAAAAAATATTTGGAGTTTCCCCCCACCAAGTAATGAAGGACTTGTCCCTTGGCCCTCCATATGCTGGGAAAAAGCTCCACTTTGACCCTTCACTTCCTATTGAAGGGCTATATGCTAAGATTCTATGAAGTAGTAGAGGAGGAGAACTTTGGAGAGAAAGTATACTATAGTGGAATTGTGCCCCATTCTTATATACTTGAGTCTGCATCCCTTTGTCCTTGAAGCAGCCATTAATGTTATTTCCCAAGCTTACCTTGATCTTTGTGAGCTTTCCTTTGTATCGAGGATTGAAGTGGTGGAGGCCCAGGTAGAGGGACTCAGTTTCTTGATTTCGACGAGGTGTCAAGAGAGTTTTTCATCATTGTATCTATTCATTTTAATAGAAATGTCGATTTCTCGTCCATTACATGTGTAATTATAAATATTTTTATCCATGGATGTAATTACTTTGGTTATGTGTTGGAATATAACATTCTAGATTAGATTCTAACACTTTATATATCATGCTTTTATATCTTGTTGTTGTTGAGGGAAATGTATAGGTAAAAGTTTGATTGAAATCTAAATGAGGATCTACATCGAACATCCAAAATAAGGTACACCCCTTTGTCCTTAGTGTTAGTTATGCTTGTATATTTAGCATGCTTGGAAATGGGTTTATTTTTGGTGTCATACTATTTCTTTTGGTCTACCCCAATCCATAGGAAATCTTCTCCGTAACATAATTGGTGACCATACTAGGGACCTTCCTTTTTGGTCTGGTTGTGGGTGCATTTTTTCGCTCAATTTTCTCTCTATTTCTCCCTATTTTTGTGTCCCATTTGGTAGTATGCTCATCCATTCACAGTTCCCTAGAGTGGTTTGACCCTTGGCTTGATTTTTACCACCTTCTTCTCTATATAAGCGGGTCATAAAATATACAATCGCCTATATACGCGGGTTGTACTCTACCTAGTTGTGTACATACGCTACTGTTATTTGAACAATCACATACATCCTCCCTTTTGGTTGAGTTCTTTATGTGTGAAGTTGCTGGGTGGGATGTGAGTGTGGCTAGGTCCTCTTGGGTACCAATAATGTCTGTTGACTTCTCCCTTTGTGACTAGAAACCCCTTTTTTATTAATTTTCTTTCTTTGAAATTTTTTCTTGTTGAGTTATCTCCCCTTTTGTTTTTCCATTCGTGCATTAGTATTTTAGTCTCGGTGTCTTTCTTGGCTTGTGTTTGATTCTTGGAGGTAGAGACTGAGAAATTTAATGAATTTTATTGCATTTTCATTTAAAATAAAAGAAAACAAATATAATTCTATAGTTGCATACTTACTTGCATCTCACATATGCATTTAAGGAGGTATTTGCATTGGGTTGCTTGGATGAGAGTAGTGTTTAGGCTTTCATACAGGAAGGATTTCATTGGAATTTGAGAAGGAATGGAATTTTTTGTATTACATGTAGTGGCATACCACTTTTTTTATGATTTTTTTTTTGTAACAAGGGGAATTGACAACTGGGGATGGCCTAGTACTCATGTGACACGGGGTCCAGGTATCCAATCCCGCTACCGCTATACCCCTAGGTGCATCCACAGGGCCCGGAACATGGCGCACGGGTAAATTTGGGGGGCATTTGAACAAGAAACCTTCCAATTACAACCAATTTCAACAATTCCACTTTACCACTTGCTCTACCCCCCCACGGGCACCACTTTTTTTATAATTAAAAATAAGTTGAACTTCACATTGTTTTTTAGGTGTGCATTTTTTACTTCAATTTTGAGTTGTAACATCACTAGTTGCATGTTAATTATCCTTGAGTAATCAAAACCATTAAAATTGATGCTTAAATTAAAATTGACTACACATTTTTATTTGATAGAGGTGCAACAACAAGCTTAGGATTGTAGAGTCTTGTAATATTGTGTCATGAGTAAATCTTTCCAAGACTATGAAACAAAACAACTAGGTGTTTTTCCATGGTGAGAAGTGAAATATTTTGTATAATTAGTTTTCTTGTGAGGATCCTCTCACACAGGAGTTAAGCATGAGGAAACGCACACGCTTGTGGTGGGGATAGCCTCTTGCCACTTTCTGTTGAGAGCCAGAGATATTTCTAGGATCTTATTCATATCTGGGGTATTTTGAGGCACTTTTGGTGCTTTCGAGCTTCGAGATTTGTTACCCTTCCCATATAGTAGATCTCGTATGTGACTGTCTTCCTGAGCATTGGTTATATTGGGGTTACCTTAGTTTCCTTACCTAGGTATTGCAGAGTGTACTTGTAGAGGTTATTTTGTGAGTTTCCTAACCATGTAGGGGTCGAACAACACAATATCTATATGCATTGAATCTGAGGGCCACTATAATTGGTTACACCTCTTCTTGTAGTGTATGGGAGTCTCAGGCCTCTGCTAGGTGAGACATACCTGCTGCATTCGGGAGCTCACTTATTTTCACTCTTTGATTGTTTGCGTCTGACTTAGTTTTACTTAGGGGTGTGCTCTTTATATGCTAGTTGACTTTTGGGATCACGGTTACTTGATTCTCTCTACGTTATCTTAAGTTTCAGTCCTTTTACATTTGACATGCCAAACATCACTACTAGTATCTTGTCACCCGCTCTAGGTTCTAGTGCAGACCTTGGTGTTAGAATGGCGGGCATGTTAGCCCCTTACCTTTCACATCAATTCAAAAGTGGTCATATTCCACCTTCTACTCCATTTGTGGGAGGATTTTCACTTCCTTCATTGGGTCTTAACACCGACGTCCACTCTCATGGGGGTGGTAGTGGATATGTGCATGTTGGGTCTACAACTTACATTGTTTCTTATTTCCCATCGTCCACTGCAATGTTTCCTTCGGATGCTTTTCTCACGGCCGATCCTCCATATATATTATATTTTGGAATTCTTATTTACTATTTTCATCTATTTGGCCTAATTTTGTTGTGTAGGAACCCCTTGTGGTGCACTTTCGTCGAGAGGTTGAATCGTTCATGCCTATGGCAAGTATTATACTAAAATAGCATATAGAATAGGACCATTTTTTCCACATGCATTTTGAATTATCCTATTACCATGTCACCTTAACCATAGGTGCGAACCCACTTCGTGATGTCACAGAACCCTCATACTGCCACTAGAAGTGGCTTTACATAAGTGGTAGAGATTTCCTTATCATGGGTACCCTATTTATATCCCGCTTTATTATTTGGTTCCCATGCTGAGCATCCTCCCTTAGGTTTAGGAGTCCCTTTTAGTCCCTCCATGCCTTTGAGTAAAGAACTTCATACTCTTTCTTGAACTTTAGTCTAGTCATATCCTATTGGGACTCCCGATTGTATCAAGTTGTAACTGCATTGCATGTGTTTGCTTGCCATATTGAGCTTTATGTCAGCTTCCTGATTCGGATTATAAGCCATATAGACAGAGCTTGTTTCTATCCTATTCAAGAAGAGCCTCCCATATATCTTTTTCATCTTGATTATCCCTTACCCAGAGGATACATCCCCCCGAGTGTTATCCTGCATATGCTTCCTTTCATTGAACATAGGTATGTTCCATTGCTTAGAACAAGTTTGATTTCTCGTGACACCTGTTTCCTCCTTAGTGTAATATAAGCAATTTTATTCTTTTTCAAGATTTCCAAATATGAAAAATACCAAAAAATCATAAAACATAAAAATCCGAAGGGGAAAGTATATTACTTTCTATTGGCATTTGTCGTGTCGTGTCACCTTCGAACAAAGAACTGTAAATTCATCCATTGGTTGGGTTAATAGTATGACCTTAGTAGTTGTACTCATTATTTTGAGTTTTCTCCACTGACTGGTTATGCTTCCAGTCCCTATGGAGCCTATGTCCATGCCTACTGTGCCACAAATTTGTAGTATGAACTTTGACTCTATGATGCCTATGCATCTTCATCTTCCTTATGCTCTTGTTCGAAGGAATCTTAGCATGAGTTGGCCATTCCTCAATTATCTTGTCACTGCATGTCATCCATTTCGAATACATTTGTTACTCGTTTGTTCACATCTTGTTCGTGTTCTTCCAAATTATCTAGTGTTATTGTGTACCTCATGTTGGTTGATGAGGGATGTCTTAATGCCCTCATTCTATAAAATTGCATTCCATCGAATTCAGAATATATATTATTGAATATGGATCTAGAGTCCATTGATTTCCTTGAAACTTGAAATCATCAGTGGCAGGGTCTCTCACCATCGAAATTTTTTGGAAAATATCAATGTCCACTGATCGATGGATTCTCACAAGTGTTCAACCTCAAAATATCTATTCACACTTGTTTGTTTGCACTATGTACCTTGATTCAAATTATCATTATCGGTGGGATATCTCACATCTATTAACGATATACATCAATGATTGGTAATCAGACGGTGGTCCATCATGTTTGACTACGACACCTTTATTCACATGATGAGACATGTACTAGTGATTATTTGTGTTGAAGACCTCCAAGCTTGGTGGAATTCCATATATTCTACCTCCTTGATCGTGCTAGTATCTATGATATTTCAGCTCTCATGACCAGATTCTAGTGTACCATTTGATGTCTACATTTAGTATGGAGACCTTACTTCACTGTCTATTATACATGGCAATAACCACTCATGACATATGTTTATTATTCCTATTAATGGTCATTTTACTCTTATGTATCCAAGACTGCTATATCTTTGTAGTCATATGTAGAGATATATCATTGTATTGTATTGATGAGTGGTTGGTTTTTTCCACCTGGGTCTTCATAAATCCACTTTTGAGGCTATTATAATGTATTTTGGCCATCGTATACCCCTATGACCTCACACATTAAGGGGAATATGTTAAAGCGTGATTTACCACACCTCATACATCATGCTTTGATGCCCTATCCATGTCCCTATGAAGACTCCTTTTACCCTTTTTTGCTTAGTATGACCTCGATTCTCCAATGGAACTCCTTAAAAGACATTTTTATATGTATACATGGGTAAGAAGTATACAACCTGTATATACGAAACTTGAACCACTGTCACCCATGTATATCGAGAAATGTTCTCAAAATTTTTTTTGTGAGATTGTTTTGGGATTTACATCAATGGATTTCATAAATTTGTGTAGGTGTGGGATAATTCAAACCTCAAAATTAGTTATCGATCCTTTTTCTAACATGTGGTGGAGACATTTGAAGGTATTAGGTATGGCTCTAAAGGTTAATTGAAGCATCAGTTTGAGAATTGATCTTCAAATTTAGAATCTTAACCTCCTCAAACTTATTTGCTTAACGTTGTGATGGCGGATCGCAATAGATATCCTGGAGGGAAGTCTTGTGAATTTGCAGCGATGAGGTGAGTAATTTGAAACTTGGTCAGGTAGATGGGATCCAAAAAACCCTCCCCTAGGTAATAACACTTTCAAATGCAATTTGAATTTTTGAAGATTAAAATAGAAGAAATCGAAGGATTCATCGAGACTCATGGTGACCATTTGGACAGTTTACTTTGCATGAAATCCAAATTCCCCAAGTTCCTCTAGAAGAAGTTCACAGCTCTGTGGTTTCAGTCACCTCACTAATGAACTTTGGGAATGAAGACAACACAATTCAACCTTTGACAACCCAATGGAAATTGATGAAGACAAAGGAAAATCATCTCCACAGAACTAGTGGGACCTTTTCATGGTTATCCTTCTAAATTTGCATGTTTTACAAATGCAAATATGTTTCAGGATGGTTTATTAGGGTCTATAGTAGAAACTTTCGTAATTTTGTAAGAATATATGTAAGCACTCTTCCCCTACCAATTTTGTAACATTAAATATTGATATCAATGATAGTAAGAACTTTCTTGTAACTCCATATTGTTTGGTTAAGCCGCAGTCTTAATTTTAATATAATTTCTACTCATTCTAGTTTAAAAAAATAAAACTAATTTTAATATAATGGCCAAACTAGACACAGATTTGGTGTATGAGATTCCCAAGGGGGTTCACTAAATATGCAATATTATAACACAACAAAGGAGTTCATATTAGGGAGTTAAAAATAATATAAATTTGATGTCATATATTGTTTACTATATGAGGTTTTAGGGGTACATTTAATACATTTAAATGGGTGTAACTATGCATGTAAAGGTGGTGTGGGTTTCATTATTTATGAATTAAAACTAGCATTTCAATATGTATGATCTATGTGTGAAGGTAGCATGAAGTTGACTCTGTGTGAAGCTAGACTTGTGATTGAATATGTATGATATGTGTGAAAGTGGTGTGAAGTCTTTTGCAACCATTGTGTGTGAAGACAAGTTGTGTTTAGGGGTTTGTTCTACATCTTGGAATATATACTCTCGCCAAGATTTCATATTTCACCTTGTAATATTTCCAAGGCTTATAAGAGTTGTGTTATGTCACCATACTAGCAATAGAAATTAAAAATATTATGGAAAAACTGCCAATATATAGAATATCTTGTGGAAATAAAGATGTATTAATTAGAAATATGTATTGGAAGGGGTATTCTACAATTTTTTTTGGATATATTCCTTAATATTTAGTGAAATTAGAAGTATTACTTGATATCTCATTAGCACACATGTTATGTCATAGGTTCATTAGGTGAAAACATGAATTGTTTGTGGAGCATGGTACCCCCTCCACACAACGATTTGATTAAGAGCTTGAAAAAAAAGGTTTTCATCCCATTATATTATTTTTTTAAATGATATTAGAAATAAAAGTATTATTCCTTAACTATTATTCTTTAAGAATAAATGTATTTTCGCAGCTTTCCTTTGGTGGACATTGAAAATGGTCTCAAGTACTTAGGTTTTGTTTGGAATTCAAATGCATATCAAAGAAGGGATTGGGAATGTTTAATCTGTATGATATAGAAAAATATTTCTTATTTGGTGCAAAAAATGGTTAAACAGAGGGGGTTGCTTGATTTTGGTTAAATTTGTTCTTAAAGCAATTCCAATTTATTGGGTGTCTCTGACCTATGTTCCTAAGGGAAATTTTGGATCAAATTGGGAAGTGAGTTATACTTTTATTTGGAAAAGGTATTAAGAGGATAATTCCTTCCACTTGGTAGTCTGGAACAAAATAGCTTGGCCAAAGGAAATGGGAGGTTGGGGATTAAAGAATCCTTAATGTTTTGCGAAGGCCTTAGCTACTAAAGGGGTTGGAGAATTCTGAAAGGAGAGGGATTATTGGTGTCTGTTGTTTACTATAAATACATAACCCCTTTATAAGTTGAGGAATGGTTTATAATAAGATAGAAATACTTAAGAAATATTTATTCTACGTGGAAACTTCTGTTATTAGCTTTCGAAGTTATTGGTGATTGGCTGGAATAAAGCATAGGGAATGTACGAAAGGTTAGACTAGGACAAGACCCTTAGATTGGATATGGTGGGGATCATAGAATCCATTTAGATCTGGTATATGAATTGAGAGATCAGGATTTTGTTTCTCGGGGGAATATTGGGTTTGATGTTAACTCTACATTAATGACACAAAAATGACTTAAAGTTCAAGAATTGGGTCTTGACAATGAGGAGGAAAAGGATACTTGGAACATGTACATAGAGGCACTCAAAGAAAACCATATTAAACTTGTGGATCAATATGATGCTTTTATTTGGTCTAGAAATCAAGTAGGTGGATCATACACTCCCACATTAGGCTATTTGGTTATTCATGAAGAGAGATATAGCCTTGATCAATGATGGTGGTTTACTACCACGTAAAAGTATAAGTGTTCTCTAAAGTGTAATATTTTATTATGGTTAGCCCTATCTAATAAGGTTCATGTGTTGGGATTTAATGCTTAGAAAATTATGGTGTGGCCCTAGGAGACATAGGTACCTCTCCCACTAGAGACACTAAGTATTTCAATATTATTTCCTTGTAAAGGAAAATAAAATTGTTGTTGAGAAAGTTCATCATGGACAACAAAGAGGAACACAATAAGATGTTTCTTCAAATTGATGAAATTCAATCCCAAATGCAGAAGATGGATGCTAAGATCGATGTTATTACTAAATCCACAAGAAGAATCAACTTCACTACAACAAACCATGATTTAATTCAAGGCTAAGAGGTTCCTATGATTTCAATTTCTAATGATGATCAAGTTACTTAGTTTCTTATCTGTTGATACCCATTTCTTTCTTTTAAGCTTTACCAACTTTTATCTAGACATTTATAGTTATAATGGTTCACCGTTATCTCAGGAAACAATAGAATCCAGGATAATATAACTATGTTGGTTAAAAATGAAAATATATTATTTTACAGTTGGCATGGTTTTCCCTATGACGAACCAACATACTAATTCTCTAATTTAGGACTATTTTCTATTAATGTAAATAAAGTATTCATCATTGAGGAGAAAATCATCTAGATCTATCCTTCATGGAATTCAAGAAATGGTAGACAGAGAAAGTTCTGATAAACTAAGGGTTGTCATTCCAAAATTTCAAAAAGTATGCAAAAGAGACTTTCCTGGGTATAATATTAGTTTGTTTATGATATATACAATACTATATAACAAAAAAATAGGAATACTAGAAGGTCTAGTATATTATCCTTATGATTATAGCCTATTAAAAAAGAGGGATTAAGATTCCTACTAACTTTAGAAAGAATACTAACATAAAAGAGAGAAACCTAGTGACCAAAGTGGTAGTGTCAAAATTCATTTTCAAAATATGAGTCTAGTATGATGGTTTTTGGTGGAGAGATCTAATTGGGTATTCCACCTTCATCTCCCTCACATATTTTATTTGAGGCTATGTCTCCTCCTAGATCACTCAAAATTTGAGTCCCTAATGGAATTGTAACAAGGTATCATAATAGAATTTCATGAAATCTAGGTTCTTCAGAATATCTAAGTGAAGCTTAAGTTCATTTTCTTCCATTGATTTTGCAATGAGATATTTTACTATCCAATATATCTTTGTCATTCTATTGAATTTTTTATCCCAGGAAAACTTATAACTAGCATCCATTTCAAGGCTGACTGCTCTTTCTGTGTGTATCCCACAACTCACCAAGCATCTACTAGCCACTTATCCAAGTGGTTGAAATATATCACACTCCCTTTTCATATGGAATGCGGCACCACAATCTAGATACCACCCATATCGACAAATATCTTTTGAATCCGGGAGTAAGACATACTCCTTGAACATTGTGGAGATACTCCTTGAACAACATGAAATAGTGGAACAATGGATGTCGGTTATAATCAATTATATTTATTAGTTTACAATAGTGTACTAAATCAATATCAATAAGAATTATAGATCCAATGCAAAGAGAAGAAAGGATTCCACTTCAATTCATCTTGATTTGATCTCTAACACATATTGTTGTCGTAGATAAAGGCCCAAGATATATCAACAAACCCAAGATATATCAACCACGTTGAACCCTTGACAATAAAGGCATCCCCTCGATGCCAATAATCAATATTTGATACCACATGTAAGTTTTAAACCTATGTAGAGAAGCAAATCATACAAATTATTTAAGGAAAATAGAGATAACACCGCGACATTCACACATAAAACACAAATATTTACCCTGGAAACCCTTAACTGGGAAAACTAGAAAACCTTGGAGCCACACCTCCTATTTTCTCATTATCATTATTAATAAATCACAATACAATATAGGTATTTCGCAGCCTTGAATACCCTAATCCATTAACCCAAATTAGAAAATAGACCCCAATCACTTAACCGAGATTAAATTACATAATTTTAGAAAATTCCCAAAAAATCGGGCTCATTGTGCTCACGTCGAAAATAGTCTGACGATTTTTTCGAGCATAAACAACCTACCAGCCTGTTTCCATGAAAGTGGCAACATAGATCGTTAGGTGCACCTATGATAGGAACACCTCCCCCCCACACGCACATGCAAAGAATATAACATATACCCAACACTCAACTGCTAAACCATGATATTAGAAATAGAATAAGAGAGAGAGAATTTGTTCCACAAATGGATGTTGAATCATTAACATCTTCTCAACTCTATCATTAAGAGACAAAGTCATAAAAAAATATTTCCATAACCACTATTTAACAACTAAATCTCATGATACAACCACACATATACCATGACAACATTGGATGGATTTAGTTAGGAAATATATCAATGCCACCAATAAGTGTACGTCAAGAACAACATATACACTTCGAAGGTATATTAGGTTATAACCAAATATCTGTAGTAATATGAAATATTGTATGTGTTACTATAAGTTCATATTAGTTCGATTCCAATCAGATCACATAGTAGTAGCATATTCTATTCAATATAATAACAACGTTGAGTGACAACTGTAAGCATAATTAACACAACATTTATAATTAAAGGGTATTCATTCAATATAACACATATACATGAGTTTTATAAGTTGGTGCATATACAACAAAAAAGAGATAGGAATTTGTTCTAATTGTCTTGCATATTTCCTGACTTGTTTTCTTCCTCTACACGTACTAGGGCTAAATTAGTTTCAAATTTTGTGTGAAACTAAATACCTATAGTAATATGACATATCCTGTGTTATTGTAAGTTCATGTTGGTTTGATTCTAATCAGATCACATAGTAGTAGCATATGCTATTCCAGATAATAACAATGTTGAGTGTCAATTGTAATCATAATTACCATGACACATACAATGAAAGGGTATTAATTCAATATAACACACACACATATATATATATATATATGAGTTTTATAAGATGCTGCATATAGAATGAAAAAGAGATAGGATTTTGTCCTAACGGTGTTGCATATTTCATGACACTGTCAACTAATTATGAAAAATCTATGCAAAATAAAAAAACTTTATGTCCTGCCAACTAAATTCTATCTCTAAACCCTTGGGATTATAGGTTCTCACAAACCGTCCTACCAAAATTACACAAAAATAGTTCATAATATAATTAAAACTATTATATCTCTAAATCCCTGGGATTATAACTTCTCACAAACTACCCTGCACAAATCATCAAAAAAAAGTTCAAAATATCTAAGTAAAACTAGAACCATTAAAACCCATCTTCCAACTTTATTTGAGGTGGAGCAGATGATGAAGCTTCATCCTCCTTTTGTTTCAACTTCCTCTTTAATTCTGCAACTTCTTTCCCTACAATATCCACTCTACTCTTCATATCTTCAACATTGTCCTCTAGTCAATCTACTTTATCTATCAATAGGTCCAATAGCAACTAAAAATTTCTTTTCTCCTCCAACTGTTGTTGCTCATCCTCCTCTTTCCATTATTCCCTATGATTCTCTTTGTTCTCCCATATTTATCCATCCATTTAACCCTCCAGATAATCCATAGAACACTTATAATTATATTTTTAACTCCATAGTTGGCACAACAATAGTTTTCACAAAAATATTATTCTCTGCCCATTTTATTTACGTGGAGATGAACGAACCATCTGTTTATACTTCCTAGGAATACAAGGAATATCTCTTCCTGTCTACCAACTACTTGATTTGTAAATAAACCCCTTATTCCTTCCATAATATATAAACACAGACCATTATCTACACCATAATTACCATTATGGTTGTCCAAATCAGTTTACCTTTGTCGAAAGTTCTCTTGTACCATCCAACAATAATTAAACCTTGTATTCTTTCCATAATATATGAACCTCAACCATTAACTACACCATGATTACCATTTATGGCCATCCAAATCAATTTACCTTTGTTGAACATGATCTTGTACCATCCAATAATTCATACAAGATGATGACACAGGGCATGACCAATATGTGCACGAGAGAGGGTTACGACAATTGTTGAGGAAATCCTTCCATTGTTCCCAATTTCCTTCATCATTTTCCAATACACGCATGAAATCTTGGGCATACAAATTCTCTCCTTCGTCTTTGCACCTAATTTAATGTGACGTGAAACCACCACCTTTAGCTTGGAAGCCATGGTGTCGTCCACGTGTTTCTCCTAAAGGCTTATGATGATTGCTGGTGGGAATCGACAAATTCAATGTTCAAACTTATTCATACCATTTTTGGGGAGGACTTTAGTACCCAAACTATGAATTTGATCAAGCATAGTGGACTATGAATTTTAAGGTTCAAGTGGTAATTATATATTTGTGTTATGGAAAGCTAGCTTGAGGATGTACTTGGTTATGTGCTTTGTGGGACTTTTATTCAGATAAGATTGCTAAGAAAAGAGGATACCTTTTGTGCATTATTGTAAAAATTAAACTAGTATTGTAATCTATATCAAATACTTGGAAATAAGAGATAAGAAAGTTTTAAGGTAGCCTCAATATGTAACCATGATATGTTTCCCTAAGTTAGTTTGTGTGACAAATTTATTCCAAGCTACATACTGAAATGATGAGTGTGACCCAAACTCAAGAAGTCATTTCTACTAGAAATGACCTTACATGCTTTTTGGGATTTCTATATGATGGACATACTACTTTTATTGCTAGTACATGCCTTCTAAGGACCATCGTTGGGTAGTATATTGTTGTTCACAAAATTTGGAACAAAAACATAAACTAGTTAAAAATTCACTTGCTCCATTATGAAACAAAGTTCATGCAAGAGAAACTCAATCCAATTATCTATATACTTCCATTGCATATGGGGCATGCCTCCATTGGCCTATACCATTAATGAGTTCTTTACACACATATTACAATATCAATAATCTCACAACGTAATACCATCTATCAATCATAGACTCGTCTAAGCTAAATGCATCCTAACTATTATCCTAAAGTATCTCATGCATATCATCCACATCAACATTCTCTTTCATATTACTCACTAACTATTCAAAGGCCTCAATAAGTTCCTACTTGATCAACTAACCGTGAGTTTGAGGTCCCCCGCTAGGCTTTTTCTCTTGGGGGCTCCTTCTTCAACCTTCGACTTCTTTTGGACCATGTAAATATCATCCATGAGGGATCCTTGCACATTTGGTCCAAGAAATCACACCCAATTATTCAATTATCCAAAGAAAAAAAACATTAATTTCCTTTTATAGTTAAACTACAAGGAACTTCAACATGCATTCATGTTGATAAAGCTTCTTAGTGCTCAACAAATTGAATCAATTAGAACATAATGATCTACTTCTCACAAATTATATTGAGAACAAAACTATATTAAGAGAAGTAAAAATTATAAGATTGGTTGAATGGATTCATGTTTTTAAATTGTGGAGAACAATGAAGGCCTGATAGAGACAAGATACTATCATGGAAAGGGGCAAGATCTTGGGAAATTATGTAATTTCCAGTTGAAAATGGACATGGAAATCACCCATGTAAGTTAATATAGGGAGTTATATACATGAGTAAGTAAAAGGATCCATTGATCAATGAATAAATATGCCGATAGTTTGGAGTCATGGAGATGGATATGGCATAGGTGTTTAGTAGAAAACTTGTCTACTCATTATTTGGATAATTCTTGCAATCCCATATTTAAAAGGTGATTTTTCATTGTTGTGTTTTGTGTTGTAATCATGAGAGGCATGTGTAGAGTTGTAGGGAATGTGTTTTCATTTCTAAATGATTTCCCAATTTTTTTTGAAAAAAAATACAAAGTTATTTTTATGTTACGTCTCTCTTTCATATGTGTTATGTAGTACTAATACCTGCTCACATTCAGATGTTTTCCCAAGGAGAGGAGACACTTTTTTATTTAGGTCTATGGGGGGTATTATGAGCACTTTCTAGGAGGTGGTTATGGTTAGACCCCTTAATCCTTCCTTTAGGAGTACTATGGATTAATGACATTGTTGAATGCCTCATTCTGGGGTTTGTAGCTTTGAGGTTGGTGTCTGGGGATCCTAGGGGAAGATCAGTGGGTCACATGACCCCCTACTTTTTTTCAACACAAGTGACAATGTTTTAGCTATGAGGAACTTTTCTCCTCTTCCAATCACCCTATGAACCCATCCTGACCCCTTTCCAGCAGAGTGCCCACTCTCCTTGGTGCCTTCTCAGTGATGATGTAGAGGGGGGACGTTGAGGGTTTTTTAGCATAGTTGGGTTTATATGGGGCATGTCGTTCCTCCCTTTCTCAGTTCATCTTTTGAAGTGAAGTGTTTTTCTTAGTTTTATCTATTTTAGTTGTTTTGCGTAAACTATGGTGAAAATGCCCCAAGTTACCCATCGATATTATTATTTTACGTTATTTCATGTTATATTTTTACATTAACATTATATTAGCTTTCCATCATAGTTATTTTGTAAAAGTGAGTTGAGAAGACTATAAATAAGCCTCCTCACTTCATTTATAAATCATAACACATAAGATAAAAAAGAAAAAAATGCTCTCTTTTTTCATCTCCACTTGGGCTAAGTGAGGTGCAATTCTTGAGGATGGTTGTTTTCTCTTTTGCAAAGCAAAGGTGCATGTTGTAGGGCTTGCACACTTCTACAATTTCATGCATGAATGGTATGAAAATACTCATGGACATTGGATGACCCATATCTTTTATGTTTTCTCAACTTTTTTCTAAACTTGGTAATTTTTTCCTTCTACTTCTAGTTCAATGGTGTTAATTTGGTGCATTCCTCTAACCTAGATAGGTATTTATTGCTAAGTTTTGTCATATTGTGGATTGGAGACCTCCATTATTAGACTCTTTCATGTTTTTGGCCTTAGGATTCCATTTTTTCTATAATTTAGGTCTCTACAACGAACCTTTGTGGTTGTTATAGAAGCCCTAATCTGCAAAAGTAGGACAATATTCTTTGAAAGTGATGTTGACATCGATCTCGTCTAGGCTGGGCTAGAGACATAATTTATCCCCCCTTTTTTTCTTCAAAATTATTACATTTTCATGTGTGAATAATTTTCATTTCATGGTATATTAGGTTACTGTTAAGGTCGGTAATATACATCAAAAGAAACCCTAAAAATCTAGAAAAAAATCGAAAAATAAAAAAAATATAATTTTTTTCATTTTGGGAACCTCCTACAATTTCGAATTCTCTACCTAAGAATTATCCCTTCCCTTTTACCCCTTACAAACCCAGGGCGTCATCCTTTTTAGGTCTGCATTTTTTTGTTATTATTTTGAAAAAAATACAAGAAAACTCAAAATGTTACCTAACCAAAACCATAGGGTACCCTTACCCTGCAACCTAAAGGCCTCAACCTCTATTTCTATACTAGGCCAACTCTCCTAACACCTTGGAATCCCTTCTCTTTGATTTTTCTGCCCTCTCTTCTTTTCCATATTGATCTACTACAACTGCAAATTTTCACTCTTTTACTACCATAAAACTACTATATAAATGCCTTAAAAAAACATCAAAGGCGTTAGCAAAGAGACATTTACTTACTATGTAATAAGGAATGGAAAATGGCCTGTTTTGTTACTAATTACATGTTACTGGAGGTGCATATCAGGTTTGCTATCTATTTTGTAAGGCATGTTATTTTGAGAGATCTATCTCTGTCATTCGATTGTTTGGATTCATTTAGTTATTAATACAAATTAGACAACCATCATTCCCATCTCCACCATCTATAAGGAATCTAGGTCATATGTTCAAAACTATTTGCATGGAAGGGTAATCAAAGAGTGGTGGTGCTAAGATTGAGTCCCCTGAAGAAGAATATGGCATGGAGGGCATCTCAACTATGCCATCACCTTTAAAGGTTGTTAATTTTAAGTCCTAATAAAGAAACAATAACAAAATGTGGCCTTAGGTATTTAACATTCTATTGAAATGGATTTATTTTAAAGTATGAATAGATCACTAAGGGAGTGCACAATGATGAATCATATATAAATTTATTACCATATGAATTATTTGTAGAGTACCTAGCAAGGTCTCCAATCTCATCATTGTATGCCTCAATGGTTGTTATTCATAGATGGTATAATATTATCAGAATCAAAGGAAGACTATGATCTTTAGAAGAAGAAGTGGAGATGGGAGATCTGCTATATGTTTTTGGCAATGCAAGAAATCATGGTCTTGCTTCAATTATTTGCAACAAAAAAATTAAATTATGGATGAGATGCTTTCATTCTCTTCTAATGAAAATGTGTGCGTATGAATGGTTGATGTATTATATATCTTTTCAAATTTTAGTTATAATTTCCCATCTTGCAATTTTGAGTATAAGATCTTCATTGTAGGTGCAGTACCTACCACTAATTTTAAAAAATGGTTTCCTTCAGTGTACCATAGAGTGTGATGCATATACTATGTATGTGGTTCATAGGGAACCCGTAATATGACTAGGGAAGAAATTTCTTATTGTGTTATTTCTAGTAGGAGTTATGTCGTTTGAGACTCTTTGAGTAGAGATTCTTGTAGGGAATCCATTTTTCATGTAAAGGAATATGTTGTTGAGCTTGATTTATGGAAACTGATTGCAACCTTATTCTCATATGGGTTATAGGGATTCATACGACCCCAATACAAATGCTTGCCTCAAAACCAAGGCCTTGCTTCCATTACAACCTTTGTGGAAAGTAAAGTAACGACCCATTGTTTATGTTAAGAAGAGAGAAGACTTTTACCATCAATGAAACCTAATAAGGAACCAACATTTTTAATGCATGACAATATATTATCTTTTGAGGTTATTGCCAAATATTTTTCACTCTTGCCAATTTTATGAGGTCAATTTTTGTGAGAGTAGTCCCATGAAAGTACTAATAATGACCTTATGACAACAAACATATGACAATTTCTTACAATTTTTTCCAAACCACATTTGAGAGGGTGTAGTGTGCTTAAGTTAAACTATAATGAATGTGATAAACCACCTAAGAATATAGCTTTCCAAAGAAATAATGAGCAATGTAGTAAAATTTCTCAACAAGAGTTACTAGTCAAAGATTGATACCTTATTCTTCATCAAGATTACGAAGTCGGTCCACTTTTTTCTTTGTAAAATTTCTTTTTTGTATGGTGTTGGATAGTAGCCATATTTCTCCTCTTGTAAAAGAACATGGCACATGGACTAGTTAAACTAATTATTATGCAACCAATAATGTTTTTCTAGGAATTCAAAAACTTATCATTTCACATAATAAATATACTTACAAATGTATAGATCAAGGCATGCAGAATTTTTTTGCCATTGTAATGTGTGTAACAAAGTATGGAAAGCCTAACCTTGGAGGCCTTGTCCTAAAACATATACTAAATCAGTTTAACTATGCAGAAAACAAATATAAAAATTGTTTAATAAGTTTGATATAATCTTATGAGCAAATTCTACTACCCGGGTACTCTCCTCACCGGAATTCCTCTATGCATCCGAATTTTCATTTTCTTTTACAATTTCTTTCCATAATTTAAGACTTACATCAATTGGAATTTTTTAGCCTTTGCACGGGCGAGATTTTTTTATCTTCTTTGTTTGGTTGCACCAGAATCTCTTGCAATTTTGAGACGTTTGTTTTTTTCCCTTCTTTGTAGACCAATTTGTGCCAAATTCAATCTCCATGTAATGGATAACTAATTTTTGCAGGTGCATCAATATCCTTGAGAATGGAAAACATAGATGGTATTTGAATCGTTGAAGGCACGACTCTTTCAACATGTTCAGAAAAACTTTTCCAGTATTTGACATTCAGATTTCCCTTGAAACCACATCGTATTCTATCTTTGTATCGTAGCTTCCATTGAAAGATGAAAAAGATGCCATAGTGGAAGAATTTTGTGTTCCCAAAGGGGCTGGGATAGTGGAACATATATTTCCTATTCCACATTTCAAGAGTTTATTGTTATTGATTTCCTCTTGGATATTCTGCTCGATCCAGGAGTGGATGGGGAATCAATTGATTCTCTTTGACATGGTTGTTTTGGTTCCAATGTTTCAGGGGTTTTACTAGATCATTTTTATATGTATGTAGCAAGTGTTTTGAAATCCATACCATACATCTTGTTCATTTCATCCATCCCCAATATGGAACTCAATGCCTCTTTCTCTTGGTCAAGATCATTTTCCTATATATAGAAAAAATATCTCATTTTAAATTTTGGAAAAAAAACTAAAAACTAAATATTCTAAACACTTAGAAATCAATAAATTGACAGACTTACCTCATTGTGGCCAATGTCTTCTTCCTTGTTGTCTACTCCCTTGATACCTCCTCCTTTTTCTCCCTTGATGTTGCTTCACACTCTGAGGAGGCCTAGAGAAAATTATTTGCATCCATTCCTTGGAAGCAAATGAAAGAGACACTTCTAGGGTAGTAGAGGGAAAATATCTACTATAGCTTTCATGTTTTTATAAAAAAAAGTCGAATTTAAACAACATTGGTGGGGATGATGAGATTTTTTGTGGTCCCATTCTTGTTATTTTCTCAATGGTGGTCTTCCCGGGAGCTTGAATTGTGAGTATGTTCTGGGAATTAGCCCGATACTCCCAAGATCGTCTGGTGGAGCTCCGTAGTGAAGGGTTGAAATTTCCCTAGCTAGCAAGCCTATATTTGGGTAAAAAATATTGTTATTCTCTCCAGTGTGGTATGCACGAAATCTAAAATGGTGGGTCTTATCCCGACATTTCCTCGTCCACTTCCAAGTTCCACAGGTGGAGCTCTGAGGCGAAGAGTTGAAATTCCCTTGTGCTAATGAGCTTCTAGTGGGTTGCAATCTTGTTATTTTCTCCATGGTGGTCTTCCTGAATTTCGAATCGGTGGGTATGTGCTGGGAATTATCTTGATATTTCCTCGAACGGTCTTAAGCTCGACTGGTGGAGCTCCAATTATGGTATGTTGGTTTTTGTATATGAAACTTGTTTAATGTTCAAAGTTTTTGGCATGTGGGATCTTTTATTTCTTTATTTCATCACTCGAAGCTATCGTCAGAGAAATTAACACCATGTGCATTATTGATTTTTGTCCCTAAATGTAACCTTGTTGGGGTTCCAAAGTCAGCACAAATGGCCCCCCATTTTGTGTCAATTTTTTATCCTAAACTACACTAAGAGTTGGGTCGCGTTTGGGCCCTAAAAGTGCACACCCTAGGGCCAATATAAGTTCAACAATATTTTCTTGGAACACAAGTTCTTTGTAACTATTATCATTGTTGTGTATTACAGTATCTAGAGGACGACATGGAAAGAGGATGTGGACAACGCAGAACTACTAAATTGATTAGAGGGAAGTGGGTGGAAATAGATATGACAACAGAATTTGCAGATACAGTAAAGGTAAAATTACAAAGCAACCTCAACCAAAGGAGGAAGGTGTTTATGAATTTACAAATGCTACAACATAGATGAGATAAATTCATTAAGTTTTTCCATTGGGACTTTGAGGTCAAACTTATTGGTTTCAAATTTGAAGAAATGGCGATTAAATGTGATTCTATGATCAAAGGAAAAGTTTGAAATTTAGGATGCCCATGTGGGCTAGGGATGTTGGATACTTTACTTATTGAAGTTTGGGCTTGATGTATATACTAGGGTAATAAAATTGATTTTTTTTCAAATCCAAAACATGATATTAATATGTCAAATATATGATTAAAGTGAGGTTTTTGTGTTGGATAACATATTAGTTGAAATGATATAAATGGTGTACTAAACATTATTGACTATGTCGTGTATTATAGGGGCCCAATGAGACCATGGAAACAGATCATGTCATATGTAATGAGGACACAATGCTCGACCGGGGACATCAGGTACTCAAATTTTGACTTGACCTTCAAAAGATTGATTTAATGACATTTGTATGCTATGTCCATATTTTTCACAGTATTATTAAAATCTACAGTGTTTTATGCAATCGTGGCATAAAATAATGCATGCAGTTGATTATGTTAGATGGATATTGGAGCAAATGTAGAACATGAGCATTCAACTAGAAAAATAAAAATATATGTATGTGGATGTGGACCTAAAACTATTAAATCACATAGAGGACAATGGGTGGAAGAGGATATGAAAATTAATCCTTGTTGGGCCCACTATATGCCAGTTAATTAAAACTTAACATGCAGAGTGCTAAACATAAATTATCAACCCGAGGAAGTCTTTTATTTCAAAGCTATCGTGCAAGATCTATGCAAGAACAATTTCTACCTAACATTGTTATCTATTGGTATGCAATCGAAACTCTTTGTAAACTAGATCACACCTTCTTGAAAAGAAAACAAACTTAAAACCTATTCATAAATACAAACTGTAAATCTAATCACACTTTAACAAAATCAATTCTTATGAAACAAGATTTAATTGCATACACCTAAAACAAATGTTATGTTGGCCAATGATCTATCAAATGAATTAACAACACAACGACTCTGACAAATCTAATGAATGAAAGTATGAACTGAATAATAAAACAACTATGATAAATCTAATGAATGAAAGCATGAACTAAATAATAAACAAATATGCAAAATAAAACACCTACAATCAACACTACCAGCATCTGCTCAGGGAAGAGGGCCCTTCCTCCACTGAGCAGAGCTGGATCTCCACAATGAAAGTCTACAACTCTAGAATTAAGAAACTACGAGCATGTATTATCAGAATGGGATGATTACAATAGATCTGGATCAAATCCTACATCATAACATTGCTTTGTCTCCTCCTTCTCAATGATATTGATTACATATTTATACATAAAATTTTGTCATGGAAATGAGGAATTGAACCCCCAAATTGTGATCTGTAACATCTGAAACACGACCGTAACTGCTAACAACTTTGGAACCGGTCGTAATAGTAAATCTGAAAAACACCCCCTTGAAGAACCACCTATATATCATAAACCATGGCTTTGTTTGGCAATTTCCTCAAAATTCAAGTAAATGAGGCTATTACGCACAAAACCCATGTCTTGGATTTTCTAGATTCTTTTCCATCTGCCCGCAAATCGAGACGTGAATCAAGGTGTTCTTATTTGGAATGCATTTTTTGTTAAGGCTGTAAGAGCTAGCTATGAGCATCCTATACGTGACAAATCACTCCACAAACCATCATTAGTAAAATTACACATAATGGTCTTCAATTCATCAAATATAAAGGAAAATAATCATTATTAACCACTTAAAACATCAATGGAAGTAGTATGCTATTTTACGCACAGTTACAACAAATGAATGGAAAATGGTATGATAAATGGGCGATAATGGGAAGAAAATGGATGAAGTATATGTCGATAAGTGATGGAAAAATGGACAATTCCAGGGCCCAACATCCCCCCCAAACTGAACTTGTTGCATGTACTCATGCAACCCAATACCTTTGTAGCATCCAACTAGAAGAACCCATTCACTTGTTCCTTCATTTTACCATTCGCACAGTTGCAGCCAGAAGAAATGGAGAGTTTAACAGAAATTGGCAGAGTCACAGCTGCTTAGCGAAGGATTTAATATAAAATTTGGCGGAGTCGCATCTCCTTAGCAGATGATTTAGTATAAATTTGGCAGATTCGTAGCTTATTTTTAGTGGAGAATTTGGTGAAGGTTTTAGCAAATATTTTGGCGAAGTCCCAGCCCAAATAGCACTAAATTTAGCAACAAATTTGGCGGAGTCACAGCCCAAAGATCTCTAAATTTAGCAAAGCATTTGGAAAATATTTTAGCGAATATTTTGGCGGAGTCACAGCCCAAAGAGCACTAAATTTAGTGGAGAATTTGGTGGAATCGTAGCTGCCTAAAGCGGGAAAATAGGCAAAATTTTTACGGTGTTGCAGCTGCGCAAAACATGAAAAATGAAAGGTTTTACGGAGTTGCGGCTGGACAGAATGGGGAAAATGAAATATTTTACGGAGTTGTAGCTGCACGAAACAGGAAAAATGAAAGGTTTTATGGAGTTGCAGCTGCATGGAACGGGAAGAGGGCAATATTTTACGGTGTTGCAACCTTTTGAATAGAAAACTTCCAAAGTAATTTTATCCCAAATGATGAACTGGGTTCAGCTGAAATTTTTCAGGCAGGTTTATACTAGTCCAATGCACCTACACACCAAAAATTAGAGATGCCCACATCATGAATTTTGTGAAAAATGCAAATTAGCTGTAGGTGATTATGGCAATTTTCTCAAAAAAAGTACATTGGATTGGGATGAAACTTACCAAGATTTTTCATCTTGGTATTATGCACTTCTTGTCCAACAATAATGAGAATCCAACTTACCAATTGCAAGATATGCTCATTTCAATTTCTACACTTTTGTAGATAAACATGAATAAAAATGTGTTGCAACTAAACTTCCTGAACCAATATTTCACAAAATACAAATAGAGTTGGGCTAAAATTTTGTAATCAAGTAATTACCATTATAATGCATCTCCACACCAAAAATTAGAGAAACCACATCACGAATTTCAAGAAAAATGTGAATTGGATGTAGGCGATGATGGCTAGTTTCTTGAAAGACGTGCATTGGATTGGGCTGAAACTTGCCATGTTTGTTCTTCTTACTATGATTCTTCTTCCCTCCAAATTTGATGAAAAACTAGCTCATAGTTTGCAAGATATCCTTAAATATTTTTTTGCACTTTTGCCATTCTTAAAAATTTCTCTCAGCATCCACTCATCTGGTTGATTTGATATAGGTTTTAATGTCAATGCAGAGCCGTGATGGAGAAAATTAAATGACAGTAATATCATATTCAAAAGATATTAGAATGAAAATAGATGATTGTAAGCTAAGACTCCACCTTGGGTGATGAGATTGGATCTTGGTTTGAACAGAGAATGCGACCCATAAAATTTCCAATGGATTGAGGAGGGACAAGTGCAATATATATCATTGTGTGTATTATGTCATGAATTACCTTCAGGACGTTGCACCAGATGCTGCTTATTTATCCACAATCTCTCCCAAACTGAATATTTTACCTGTCCTTAGGTAAAGGAAGAGATAGTGTGTTCTTCCCCTAGTACAAGCTGTCTTAAAACTTCATTTCTTTGCTGCACTTTGCCATGACACAAGATTTCTACTACTTCCCACTTCTGTATTCATAATTTGTTGTACTTGGTGTGAGAGCATTGTCCATCCATTTGTAAACTTTTCTCAAATTCCATTTTTCATTAACTTACCTTCCATTCATTGGTTTAGATAACCATCATGAAATCAAGTGAAATTTGGGAACTTTGTTTTCTTGTATCTACACTACCATTACCAACATCCAAATTTTTTTTATATATATGTGCTAGCTGGAAGCACATACTTGACTTACAAAAATGATTGTAGGCTGCCTGGAAATAACTGTATGCTATTTAAAATTGACTGTGTGAGCTCGATTTTGATTCCACATGGTTGTAGTTAAGTGCTCATAATGTATTGCAAAAAAAATAAAATTACAATGCATAGGAAATCTTCATACTAGTAAGAGATCACATTTGCAAATTTCCTTTTACAATGACCCAAGCTGCTTAAATATCATCTGTCAGTCACAAAATTTGTAGACCCTCCATATGTCACAAGTGCCAAAAAGGATATCGGTGATCTTCACAAGCCAAACTCTACTATAGGAATTATCATTCATGGGAAATAAAAGAGTTTTAGAACCATTTTCACATCAAATTCATAACTCTTAAGAGATTTGGCAAATTCTATTGCAATAAAACACAGTAAATTTCATCCATTCTCATGGTTGAATGAAGGCTGCTAGAATGTTCTTTGGTTATGCCCTTATTGTGGAGTGCTTTGTAACACTTCAAATAATGCCAAACATGGTTCAAACAATGCCATAAAATTCCTTCTAAGACTGTAGTAGCATTCTGAATATATAGTAGATATTTTGGAACCCATGCTATCCATTCTATGTTGAAGATGCACACCATAATTTCCTGTATCTGATGCTCTTGGCTGCACTTTTTCTTATGACAACTTTTGGAACTTTTGGCACAAGAAACCCCATATTCAATATGAGTGAGAAGATAAGTAATGGTTTTTTTTTCAAATTCCAAGAGAGTTGCATACTTGCCAAAGATAGCTACATCAATATTAATCAGAACTGATACTAATGGATAATCCAAGCTTAAAATGGCCACGATTTTTAATGAGCAAGGATCAAATTTGTTTGGAAAGTGAGCATGTATGTCTATATTCCAATCAACAAAAAGCAAGAATTTAATCTCTATGAGAGCATATGTAGATCAAATCTGATTGTATATCAACCCATAGTATCAATATGCCAACTCTAACTTTTCAATAGTTGTGTGGAAGTGAACTAATATGTGCATCAATAAATCACCAAGCAATTCATAACTTAGAGTGCATTTCCTTCCCTATTGTATGGGAGCATACTCTTATGAAGGAATGACATCTACAATAGTTTCTTCTACTGTAGGTTCTTGTCTCCAGCCTATCCTTTTCTTTCAATATGTGTATTAGCTGCTTTATTTCTCCTCACTATTTTTATGTGCCAATAGAGCACCGTTTCTTACTGTTGGTTTTTGTGTGGCAACAACAAGACTTCTTTTCTTACTATTGGTTCTTGTGTGGCAGCATCAATAATTTCTATTGTTGGTTATTGTGTGACAACAATAAGGTATCCTTTGATTATTTTCATGCCTGGATAGTTGGGTTGTAACCATGTGTAAATGTTGGGTAGGACTGTGAAGTGGATGTGCATGAATTGGAATGGTGAAGTGTTAGAATTGAGTGGGAAAGGAAAAATGCTATATGGAAAATAGAAATGGATAATGCTTAGTGGTTCTTCATTACATTTCCCTAAATCTTTAATAAATTGAAAAGTCATGCTATTTTACCTCAAGTGTTGCCTCCATGGAATCCTTGGTTGACATGAATGGACTGGTGTATGCTCGAGCTATGTAGGAAGATCTGCTACTGAGACAAATGTATATGAGAGATGAAATTGGATGAGGCTTAATTTGATCCATGATGTTGTGCTGGTTGCATGTAAGACTACTAACTGCTGGAAGAAAATGGGAAGGAATTGAAAAACTACTGAAAAAAATGATGCTGCAAGTCATTGTTGAAACCATTAGATCACATAATCTTCAGCTGCTACAAACCGAGGTATAATTCTTACCATGCGAATGAATGTGCTGAATTCAGGCATGGAAAGAAATCATTGGATTATCAACCATTAATGTATGTCATTAACCAATGTGAAGAAACTCACCTTTGATGATAGTGAGCTCTAAATTACCTTAGTGCATCTTGACAGGTATGAATGGATGTGCTGGAGTCAAGTCACCTACAAGATTTGTTAATCAAGTGGCATTGATGAATCCCCATGATTAACAAGGAAATCTGCCATTGATTCATGTAGATACCAGGGCACTTAAAACTCTAATATTGATCCTAGATGATGTGTCGGAGTCGATGGGACAAGACCATTAGAAGGTGGACCTTAATGAATTCCACATCATCCAATACAAGTACAAAATAAATGATTGTGAAGAATCATAGTGAAAAATAGAACCAACATGAAACTCAGAAGTGGAAAGTATATGTGAAGTCGTGATGTAGTAGTGATGGAAAATAAAATGGTTAAGGTGACTACATAAGCAGTGGAAAATGGGACTTCGACATGAATGGATCTTTAGGGTTTTGAAATGAGGAGGGTGAATGAATCTACCATAGTGCAATTGGTTCTTGAGGAGTTTCTTTCAGCAACAATTGGTATGACAGGTGTCTAAAAAGGATTCTTGGCATGTAGCAATGAGACTTGAATTCAGAAATATTGGAATATGTATGGTTTGCACATAAATCTCTCCATTTTTTATGTACTCATTCCATTTGCAAATTGATAAGAGTCAGTCGTGCATGTATTGACCTTTTTCTTCTAAGGATCTGAAAAAACCTAGCATTTGCCTGCAATAAAACATGATATGATGGAAGAAGAGAGATTATTGGTCTCTCTTCACCCAACACTTATGAAAAAATGAAAAAACAACAACAATCAATTACTTATAAAACAAATCCAAAGAAAAATGAACAAAGCAAAATCCATTTTATACTCGCGGGAGAGCAATGTCCATCTAGACTCACCAACGGTATTCTAATCATAGCTTCTTCGTTCCTGGTACAATTTTAGTGATTCCAAAGCCAAATGAAATTAAATTCGTAGGTATATTTCCATTAGAAACATGATTTTAAAATTCTATGGAATGATGTTCTAAATCACTCAGTAACAACCTGCATGACAAGGTGTTTTTTCGAATTCTGGACTAGACCAATAGTCACGGTTGTAGGATTAACTTTTTAGTTTGATAACGGATTGATGTAATTTAAATTGGATATGAAATTAGATTCATGTAGGTATCTCCATTAGAAATAGGTTTTGAATCCATTAAGAATTGATGGGTCAAATAAGCCAATGAATAGTCTAGAAAATAGAGTTTTAGGAATGCTGATTTGTGATAGGAAGTCAATATTTTGGTCAAAACATTTGCATATGATATCGGAATGGAAGGATTCAAATTGATTTGTAAACTATATTCATAGGGGAATATACCATTGAAACAAGTTTGCAAGATATGTCCAATAAGGCATCCAAAAATTGACTGTCCCAGCTCTATTCCTAAGCTGTTTGCTTGACACCACGTTAGTATTTTGACCATTTTCGTTTGATGCCCAATCTCAAAAATTCAAATTATTTTGGAAACCAGATTCAAATGGCTACTTGGTATGTAAACAGGTTTTAAAAATAATTCCATTTGGTCTCCCAAAAAAGGACTTTCCCGACTGTGTTTCTGTAAACATTTCAAGCCAAAATGTCACAAAAATCCAATAAATTAAATTTGGCCCCCAAAAAGTGACTGGAATAGGCGTGAATGTTTTTAGTGATGTAAATTTAAATATAACACACACCCATACCAAAATTTCCAAGCATTGAGCACCTAGATTGACTTACACAGTCTGTTGCAGCCGTAGGTGCAACTCTTGAAAAATGACATAATGTTGAAATAAAGCATGTGTATGTTTATGGATGTGTTATATACAATTGAAAACAAAATACATGCCATGATGTGCAACACACACGTATCTCAAACTCATAAATTCTCACCTGCAATACAGTCACAACTGGGTGTTGTAGCTCACTGTCACAGCTGGGTGTTGTAGTTCACTGTCACGGCTGGGTGCTGCAGCTCATTGTCATAGCTAGTGTTGTAGCTCACTATCACAGCTGGGTGTTGCAGCTCACTGTCACAGCTGGGTGTTGCAGGTAATTGTCATAAATGACATTCACAACTGGGTGTTGCAGCTAACAAATTCATGCCAAAGTTCAAGCTTAAAGGGTCCCATAATCATTGGATCATTTTCCTGTGGATCCCTCATTCACCTTCCCTAATTACTGTAATTTTGTTTTCATGATATTTTTTTATTTGTAACAAATAGAGACAAATTGAAATTGGAAAATTGATGACAAAAAGGATTTAATCATTTTTTTCAAATAGTCAACAATTCCAAAGCATTCCCGAAAACATCTCATATCCATTCCTTATCTTTCTACTTTCTGATCTTTCAGATCGCAACAAGGCACGGGAAGAGAGCATACTTATTCAAAAATAAAAACTAAAAACAAAAGCATAGTTTTATTCTGTTACTCTATCCTACTCTATTCTACTTAGAAATATAAAAATTGTTCAAGTGTATTCATATTTCCAATGGAGCCACTTTGAAAGAAGTGACTCAAGTATGCTCATACTCCCAACAGAAAAATATAACTTGATAAATGTTAGGATATGAGAGATTAACTGTAATACCCCCATGACATTACTTTTATTCAAGTTTTGAAAATTATTATTATTTTTATTGTAATGAGTTATGAAACTCAAAGACTAAAATGACATTTGCACAAACAAACATTTTTATTTATTTATTAATAAAGAAAATAACACTCGGAGAACTCAACTACATGAGGGGACACCAACCATGGCACCAATGAACATGTGTAAGCAAGCTAAGAGTGATTAATACCAATCAAATCTAATCCAAAGCTCAACAACCAGACAAGATCTTAAATCACAGGGATTTAGGGATCTGATTGGAGATTTGATTGGGATGGCATAAGACCTGGGCAAAGCTATTTATATGAGTGAACTAGAATAGCACGGGACGCTGTGGTGTGCATGGGAAAAATGAGTTTTGAGCGTTTTTCTATTTTTAATAAGTCCATCGTGAGAACTTGTTACGGACTCGAGGTTGAGTGCCACGAGGAAGTGCCTTGTTGTTCAGGTGCATGGTTGGTGATCCAGCTTGGGGGTGGAGCGAAGCAAACCGTTTAGTTGCTGCCTCCTATGCTTGGGAGGAGTTGATTCTCCAAGTGTGATTTTGTTACATCTGATTCAAGTAAGTGGATTTGATTGCCTTCTTACTCATAGATCTATGAAACTGTTCTTTATGAATTTATGATCTAGGTTTCCATTTAATAACTAATCTAGATAGAGTTTTATTTTAATGGGACGATTCTTGGATTTAAATTACAGAGTTATTGTTTTAATTTCCTTGTCAAATTATTATGAAACGGAAGTAGGTACAGACCATAGATCGGCTGAAATTTTGTATTTATGTTAGTTCATATATGAGGAAAGTAGAAGGGTGTTCGATTTTCTGCTAGGTATTGATGGATAGATTTATGTTGTTGGCATTGTAAGCATTAACCTCTCATATGCCTTTCAATATTTTCGGTTTTCTTTTGTTTGGCTATGTATAGATTTACGATCTAATGCAAACTGCAGCTCCCAAACTCCGTTTTATTTTCTTTTCTGGTGTGTGGTTTCAAACCTAGGAAAAATGCTTCCTTTTAATCCTTGTTTTAATTTGATAAAATGTGTGAAGTAACTAACCCGATCCAATCTCCCATACTGTTTTTATTTTGTTTTTGCTGTGATTTACACCTTTTGTGATTGTGAGTTAGATCTAGTAGATGATAGAATGATCTTAGATCTAGTTTTTTGTCTAGAAATAGTGACTCCCACTTAGTTCCTGAGATTGGTATCTTTGGTTTTTAGATCTAAGTTATGGCTCTTCTGTTGCCGGCGTTTTGTATTTTTTTATTTATTTCATATCTGGAAGTCAATCTCTATTTGACTGCATTTTACATATGACTCATTCTAGATATGCTTGTGAAACCTCTGTCTGCTCTTGATCTTATCTGCATGTTAACTCATCTAATGTGGTGAATCCACCAGCAATACACCAACTGGTGGGTGTATGATCGGATCTGAGTCTCCGTTACTTTGCTTTATTTTCTAGTTTGCATTTGATCCGATTCAAAACACTCTCATCGTTCTCCAACGTTTTCTGTGCTGATCTATGCTCTAAACTCTACCAACATTTTATGTGTTGACCTGTGATCTATGCTTTGCCAACATTTCTTAAATTTTTGCACACGATTCCCATTTGTTGCGGTAGAATTTTAGCAGCTCTCATTTTAACCACTGCAGTCATAGGACTAGTGGATTACCTCTTTTTTGTTTCTTTCATTAACAGACAATAAAAAGTATTTTTTTTATGCACTCGGATTGGCCACATATTCCACTCTACCTATGTTTAAGAAAATCATGA
>LPNX010548792.1:0-90000 GCA_001517045.1 Pseudotsuga menziesii
TATATATATATATATATAACAACTTTAGAAAAAAATATGGTTCGAATTGAATAATATATGTGATATCATATTTTTTCTTCACTTTATATATAATCATGAGGATGTCTATTTTTCATTGCCTCTATGTCTTCTTCTATTGTGATATGAAAATTTATGGTGTACATGTGTGTATGCATGGTTGTGGATACACTTGATATGTGTGGTTAATATTTGTTGATGAGATGATGTTTATATTCATGGTTCGAAACTCGTGAGAATGCATAAATCATCACACTAATATTTTCAATATAAGATAGAATATGCATTATGTAATGAAATTGATACCAGCGGCTTTAAATTGATTATTTATTGGTATTTGCAGAAAAATGGTGAAGATGACTATGTAGGTGATGATCCTAATTATGTTGTCACCGAGGTACTAGAGAAATATATTGATGATAATGATACAAATGGATCAAATGAAAATGACGATGGATATGGTGTTGGGATATATGAGTATAATTAGGATGAGGATGATGGTAGCCATTGATGCTACTATCGAGATTGTGGATGTTTTTTTCTTTCTCCATTCTACTAGACACATTGTTATTTTTTATTATTATCCAATTTCATATTACATTTTGGGTCATTTTGATTTGTATGGTGGATTCATGTTGACATATAAACTTTAATTATTGTTGATCATTTTGAATTTTCTAGAGATGGATATCAAAAATATATTTCTTGTAATATTGGTATTTTCTCTCTCTCTCTCTCTCTCTCTCTCGATATATATATATATATATATATATATATATATATATTGACTTGTTATTTTAGCCTTAATATTATGGTCTATATGATAGGTTAATGATGTGATGGTGTTTTATAATTTCACTTCTTTTGATGAAAGATAATGTTGATGTTATTGCTATTATGTTTTAAATTTATATATATTGGGAGTTGTTGATGATATTTTCATGGAAAATTAATATATATGATGATATTGCTTATTTGGATATATGTTGTATGTTTCTGTTAAATTTCTTCATAACTATTATGCAATTAAGTTCAATAATTGTATCTACAATGAATTTGAATGTTTCATTATGTCATTTCAGAACTATGAAGTAAATGATATATGAGAACTATTGAAATTAATGAATAATTATAATAATTTGAAATAATAAATATATTCACACACAATTGGATATGGTTGTAGGTGTTACATAGAAAGTGTAATGTGGTGCTAATAAGGAAGCAAAAACAAAAGCTAAACCAGAAGCCCACTATGTTCTAGATATAGAAGCAATATTAGACACAAAAATTGGTGCTAAGTTGGAAGTCAATTTTGATGTTATTTTGGACGCCAAAGTAGAAGGAAAATATAAGCTAAACTATGCCATCAAAGGAGCGAAATTGGATGCTAAATGAGAAACTAAATTAGGCGCTCATGAGGAAGAAAAATAAGAAGAAATCCAAGAAGTTAAATGGGAAGCAAAATGTGGTGCTAGTGTGGGAGTAAAAATGGACAATAAATTGGGCTCTAAAGTAGTAGAAAAACACGGTGCTAATGTGGGAATAAATAGAGATATGGAACTAGGCATTAAAAAGGATGCAACGATTGGCGCTAATGATGAAGCCAAGCATGGTGTTAATATGGTAGAAAAATAAGATGTTACTTTGGATGCAAAACATGGTGCTACATAGGAACCAAAATATTATGCACCAATAGAAAAAATATTTGGTGTCACTTTGGTAGCAAAACAGTATGCAAAAAAGGAAGCAAAAATTGGTGCAAATTTGAAAGCGAAAATTTGCACATATTTGGAAGTAAAACTTTGGTGCAAAATGGGATGCTAAAGTGGTAGCACAAATGGATGTAATATTGGATGATAATTTGGATGCAAATATGGAGTGAACATAGCTGAAAACATAGGTTCTAACATGGTGCTATTAAGGATGCAAATATGGTGCTAACGGGGATGTCATTTAGGAAGCAAAAGTAGGCGCTCTCTAGGAAGCACAATAGGATATCATTTAGGAAGTAAAACTCGACGTTGTTTAGGAAGTGAAGTTGGATGTTATTCTGGAAGCAAAAAAATATACGTTATTTCGTTCGTCGTAAAGGATCCTATCTAGAAGCAAAAAAAGATGTTTTTTGAGAAACTTTAAGTTTTGTCCATGACACGTCCATTTTAGTGTCTAGTTTGACCGCTCAATGTAAAAAAATACACTAAAAGGGGAAGCTAAATGGGATGTTGATTCCATGATTTGTTGTAGTGATGGTTAAGGAGGATAGTAGAATATCTTCAACATAAAGAAAAGGAAGCAACACACATGTTTTGTGACAATAACTCAACCATAACATTATCAAAAAAACATGTATTCCATCATAAAGGAAAACATATTGATACCAAACACCATTTTATCAGATATATTTTAAGTAATGGAGAAATATATTTGGAATTTTGTAAATCTCAAGACCAACTGGATGATAGTTTCACTAAGTAATTGGCAATAGATAAATTTGTAAATCAAAGGAATGGTCTAGGTATAGGCAATGTATAAGGTAGTGTTGGTTGTTATAATGTCTTAATTAATTCACAAAATATTCAATTATCAACCGAGGTGTGTAATCTTAGAGCTGATACAAAATATATACGAAGGTAGAAAGGTTCATACGGTGTCATGGCAATATTTTAATAAAGAAAAGATCGAAGATCTTTCAAAATGAAAAACTGAGTCAAACTTTGGAAATTTAACTACTAAGGTAATTAGGCTGGAACACATGTACTATATTAGAGCAGCATCGAGCTATACTACTCTACTCTATCAACCATAAACTACATATTTGATAAATAACACTATTCTAAGAAAGTAAACTACTTCTTTATAGTGCACTAACTATTCTGCTTCTCAATCTATGAATTAAAACTCTTAAAAAAGATTATGTAATATAATATTATGATTATTTAATTAATCTAAGAAACCCAATAACTAAACTATACAGGCGGTTTGACAAATGCACAGTGATTGAATCAATTTATCTAACTCCACTCTCCTTGATTGTTCTGAGGATATGCATTCATGCTTATCGATACTGGAGAAGGAGGTGTATCAGAATGGCTTTTGAAAGAAGTAAAGAAACTGAATGGGGTTAGATCTAACTTAACTTCCACAAATATATGCAAACTAAGTAGTGTCCAATTACAGGTGATAGTAAACATTGTGATTTATTCCATAAGCAAATGACTTTAACAGAAAAATATATTATGAACAACTAACCTATTAATCAAGAAACAAAAACTCTTTTAGTAATTACTTGAAAGTTAAAGGTACACTTTTTCTTATATGAAACATGTGTGAGGAAAATATGACTTAGAAACAAGTAGAAAACTTAATAGATATGTGCTCTCTAAATCCTATTCTATGAAACTTTTCAGTATCCACACGGTGAAGAACGCAGGTCCTATGCTATGATCAATTTACAAACTACTCATTTGTTTCTCTAGAAATCAACATGTTTAATCCTAGCTTCAATATACAAAAAGATAAATTAGGCTAAGATAAATATATAATTACCAAATGTTACAATAGTAGTGAATGAAAAGAATAAAAAACAAAAGAGAAAAAACAAAACATAATTCAACACATACTAAGGTAAAAAGGAAGTGAAAGATAGGGATGGAACTTAATAAATGCTTTAAATGATCTAAACTAAGGTCCTAATTATAGATATAACCATTTTCTAATTACAAACAAAACATAATTCAAAATCCAAAGAAACAAAACTTTAAATAGGTTTAAGATAGAATGGGAAATATCAAAGGCTGGATAAAGGACTGAATGGCGGACTGAACGGGTGGTCTGAATGACAGTCCGTATGAGGAAAACAATGAAAAATTAGGAAATAAATGGCCTAGATGATCTAAATATCAATTGATTTTGTGCACATGAGAATAAGATGCATAAAGGACAGTAATTGATCCTATTCAGTAATTGAAGTAATAATGAAATGACTTATGCTAATTCATGATTATAGAGAAATTGTTGTTTATTGCATCATGAAATAACTAAGGTATAATAAAAGTAAATATAGAGAAAAAATGAGAATTAACAGAACTAAACATACTGTAACCTAAATCTAAGATATGAAAGCAATTCAACTCTATGTAATTACCAATATAAAACTAAACCACAAGCTGGAAGAAAGATTGGAAAGAAAATTAGAGATAAACTATGCGCACAACTGGTTGCTTGAATTCAAGAAATAGAAACTATACTAACAGTACAACAGTACTCATAATGGAATATATGCTACATGACATAAGGAAATGAACAGTGTAAACTAACAGGAAACCAATTTGTAGAAATAAAACAATAATTGAAACTACTTATCTATGAGAAAGGAGATAACAAGAACACACACAGGAATGGAAACCGCTGGTTGTTGAGGGGGGCTCTTAGCAATCAGGGTAGCGCATTAATCAAACAAACACAGGAACAAGAACATGTATACGCAGTGAAAATAGAACTTATATTAATATGCAGAACATAGTTTTTACAGATATTGCCTTCTAATGTTTACTGACAGATCACAAACTAGATAAATTATACTCTCACTTGGAGGCAACTATATATAATGTTTAAAAGGATGAGCGGGTCGACCCTTTCAGTGGTTAAACACTCCTAAAATAGTCAGTATTTATTGCAAATAAACAACCATGTGACAACACATAGTATTTCTCTTTCTATCTCGCACGTCGGTTCTCCTCATGCGTCCTGCAGTGTATAGATTCTCGTGGACGTGGCCTTGGATTATGGTGTTGAACGGTGAAAGAAGGATGGTGATCCTTCTTAGAGTGAGAATCGTCGTGAAATTAACATGTGGAAAACAGAACAACAGAAAACCATTTCAGGTGGAGAAACAACTCCTGTTGTTTCTGAGGGGTTGTCACCATGCAGGAGAACACGACAAAAACGATGAAGGTGTCAAACTTCATGACACCAATTACACCTAAATGGAATATTCAGGTAGTCCTTCCTTTGACATATAGGCACATCATTATGCTGAATCTCTAGTTCAACAGGAAACCCTTTTGAAACGTCCATATCTACCAAAACTTTATCCATCCTCTTATCAAACATGAGTTGGAAGTCATCTTCCACAACCACAAAGCATCCCAATGTGTTGGCAAGTCCCTCTAGGAAGTATTTACTCCGTAGAGGGAAGGGCAGCGTAGAAAGAAGGACCCAGAGGTTGCACTTGACCACTCTCTCTCATAGTGGATCGAAGTCTGTATGCCACCTGCTAATCACTAGAGATCCCTTATTTATGGTCTAGAGGGAATTAATGATCCTTGTTGAATCCTTATCTTCCATAAAAATGAAGACTAACCATCTATTTTCCAGTAGGCTTATGGTTGGCACATAATTCAGTAGAGGTTTCCAATGAACAGTAACCCAGTCTACCCATTCCTTCTTCCCCATGCTATAGTATTCTAGTCTTCCCACCAACACCCTGTTGCAAAGGGCCCCAACCCTGTCCATGTAAATGTCACGCCCCAGCACGTAACTTATATTCTATTTCCTTCGAGTGCATTCACTATCTTGACATTCCTTCGAGCACAGGATGAAAAACGACCATCCAATTGATATACACAAGACACTATGCCCACAGCCCGTAGAGAATCGAGATGAATAGAATCCATATTCAATGGTCCGGCAACAGTTTTCCAACAAGGAAGGGACAATGGTGTGTAACCTCTTGTGGATGGGAGACCACATACCGGGATAGATGGGGACACAGAAACCAAAACCCCCTAAAAATGGAAAAATCAGTTACAGAAGGGGTAAGTGCCGGTGAAGAAAAACCGTGACTAAAACAAACCCCAAAGTGCAACAACCAAATCAGAGCCTAGGCCATTGAAACAGGCGAGACAACGAACCCATCCAAGTTAAACCAAAAGGCGACAACCCTAGTTAAAAATATAATGCAAGTCGTGTACCAACCAAAGAAAATAAATAAATAAAACCACACTATGGTTTAAGCTGCAGAAACTAGATACTGCCCTGCAAAGTAACACCACAATGGCTTCCCCAGAGAGAAAGAGAAAAAAACCACTAAAGTTCACAGGAGGAAGTGGTAACCAGGCTAGGGTCAGACTACAAAACCTCGGTAGGGAAAGGCCTGAAAACCCCTGTTTAGTGGACAGCCCTTCGACAGTCAATAAGTAATGTCAGATATAAGAGAAGAAAAGACATGGCATTTTGAACCAAACAAAAAAGAAAAAACCACTCTCGACAGTCAACAGCAGTAACAGTACTAGAAGACGGAAATTACTAAAGAACCAGAAATAACGACGAAAACACCGAAGCTACAGGGAATAAACAACCAAAACTAACAGGAAAAATCGCCATCCAAAATAAAAACTAGAAAAAACAAAATATAGTGACTTCTTTATAATAAGGAGACCATTGAAACATATTAAGGATTTTTGTAACCATAAAATTTATAAAATATATATTGTATTATATTAGGTGGCTTCGATTACAGTATAACTTGCTTGGAAAGTATAAAAATATTTGAATATTTGATATTATAATGGGCATATTATAATAAGTATAAAAGGATATATTAAATTGAAGTGTGTAAAGTGTGTAAGTGATATTGAGAAAGTTTTGAATTAAGAAAAGAAATTATTGAGGTATATTAATTGTTGGATTAATAATAATATTAATAATCTATTTGTAAGGTCACAACCAAACCAAACATTAATTTGGTGTATGGGACCTTTTTGTTTGTGGGACAAGTGACCCTCCTTAAGGGACCCCTATGTACAGCGATGTCACTACTAAAATCTACAAAGGTGTATATAACCTACCCCTCCATATTTAAACATATGACCTCTTAGGGAGAAACACATGTCCTTAACTATTCATCCCACTATATATATATATNTATATATAGAACAAGAGATCACATTACAACATAATTTTATCTTGAAAATAGGAATTGGTAGTGACTCAAACCAGGGAATTAAAAAGGAAAATGTATCACAATCAGAGATTGTTAAAGGAAAATGAAAATTTCAAGAAGACAGTTTGACAAAATCTCATTAAAAAGAGACTAAAAAATTTCTCACCTAAAAGATCATGAACAAAGACTTATGGCACAAATAAAAAAAGTCAAAAGATGAAAAACATTACATTCAAAAGTTGGAAAAATAATCAATATCTCAAAGAAAAAAATATGAAAAAGCTTCTAGCCTAAAGAACCTTGATCAAAGGTTGCTTGAACAAATCAAAAGATCTACAGAGAAGCATTTAGAAAACCAAGACCTTATGGACAAATTCAAGTAGAGATCGATGAATAAATTTCACACCTATATGTTCATAATCAAAGTTTACTTACCAAAATCAATAAGCTAAATAATGACAAAAAGTCACTACATAAAAGTGTTTTTATGTTCGTCTTCTGATGATTGAGGTGTTTCCTCCAAAATAATTACCATTCGATTTTTTCCAATAAATGTTTCCTCTACTTTCTTTTTTATGGACATGTTTCCCCTCCTTTCTTTTTTTATGGACAGAACCTTCTTCTACATGATCTTCACTAATCAAATGCAAGCGTAGAACCAAACATGCTTGTAAAAAAAGTGAGTAAATGAAAAGACAAAATAACTAACGTTTGTTGGAAAAGTTTGGTCTCTTGGAACCTTCAAGTAAGATCCACCATCTTGTCCATGGAAAATTAACAAAATGTAATAAAAAAATATTTAGTCTATATCGAACATTAATCAAAACAAAGGAAATCCTAAGATTGAAAGCACCAAGAAAAACAAAAAACAATATCCATGTTTTTATTTGACCTAAAAAGGGATTATAGCTTGAAAAATTGCAATTGAAAGCGTCTAAACAGAGTGTTTACTAGACCTAGGTCGATAAGCAACTATCAACCTAATTTGTGAATGTCATGACTGGTTGGTAAGCAGGGGTGGTGATATTCCCCCCACTACATATCAATTCCACCTAGTATATGCCCACCCCTTGGGGGTTGTTATGGTCATGCATCTGGTAGATTTATAGTTAAATGAAATACATCTCTATATCACTTGGATCATGTACTATATGGTCTTTCACATGGTTGTTAAAATAACTTGAATAAATTACAATACAAAATTGATAATACATGGAAATAAGTAATCTCTGGTGTCCTCAAAGACAAAACAGAACTGACAAAATAAAGAATTATTTGATTGACCACCAACCACATTGACAACTAATTGATTTTCCTAATGTAGGGCAGTAAGGTGCCTAATTTCCTCTGGCCCTCGGTGCTCTAATGTACATGAATATATCGCTGCAAAACAGTAATCTCTCATTATACCTCATAGAAAAAGCAGTAATTTGAAGGATAATCTCTTACAAATATAGATCTATATATCGAAAACAAGTTGATTTACCTAATACATGTAACATCTATAATTTGAAAACATAAACTAAGCTTAAATTTCCATCACATATAATTTCTTCAGAACTAGCCATGGAAAATGTTGAAGCTAAAATGAGGAAATATGAACCATAAATAGAAATATTCTTGCTACATGAACAACTCTGACAAGGTTCTACACACTTATGAAACCCCCTTGATATCAATTTGATAGTTCTTGAAATATTGGCTAAAACCCTACAACAATCAAGTAGGAATGTGTCAAATAACAATGTCGTTTGCATTTCCTTTAAGACTGGTTTCCATCGGCATCGCCTTAACCCTTTCACCATGCAAAACAACCCCTCCCAAAAAAAATTGGAACATTTGGTGTTTTAGTAATTCCATTATCTAAATCTAAGCTTTTTTTGGTGTTTTAGTAATTATATTATCTAAATCTAAATCTTTATATATATCCAACCAGATTTGCAAAATATGTGCTTGTCTTTGAACAAATATTCTACTTTTAGTTTTGGTTACTATCGCAACTTTATTCTACCAACAAATTGAATAGCTTATAAATACTTTAAAAAACTGCTCACATTTTACTCATGAAAAGAACTCCCTTAAATCATCTCGATCGGTTCAACCATGTATAATGGAAAAGACAAAGAAAATTTTGGCAGCGTGGACTTTACTTTGTGAGGAAGTTAATAAAATATTTACAAAGTAAATTGGATAATTAAATCAAACAAGCTAGGTTGAGTCAGTTTGGGGGTCAGTTGCAGCGGTTGTTGAATCCCCTCACCAAGAAAAAGAAAATTTCGAATTCTTAGACTTAACCTAGCCATTCTAATGAGCCAAACTTCAAATTTAGAATTTAGATTAATCACTTAATTTGGTTAATATTAGCTCAAAAGACCTCGACATTTACTCACTTGATTACATTTTACGATGTTTGAACTTTATACCCCATTTAGAACATCATTATTTGAGTAGTTTATCTCCAAGATTTACTTTTATTTATTTTAGAAGTTATAGTTCATGTAGCATGATGAAGTTTCGACTATCTACACCCCTAAATGCAAATAAATCAGTGAATTTTGCATCTAAATTGTTGAAAATACCTTACCTTGTGAAGGAGCATCATACCAAGTTGCATTAACCTTGGCCTTAAGATCAACCTCTATCGCATCTAACAGTGTCCACTGGATCAAGGTCAGTGATTGATGAAAGAGGTCAATGAAACCATGACTATTGGTTATTTTGTCACAAAATCCCTAAAGTGGCGTGTGGCATTCATTGTATTGTACAGGAAGCAATAAATGGAAATGCTATGATGTCTCCGTGTCCATTGGATTATCTTGAAGGGACTGGACAAATAGTGTTTAATTGGTAGTCATACACCAACGGAAAGTGACAAAAAAATCTTGACCTTAGGTTTAATCACTACAAACACTCAAGATTGGATCGCAAGGTTTTTGGTGTTGGGAAAAGATTTCCTTGGAGAAATCCCATGAGGTGCTTCCAGATCACTAAATCAACTTGTTGAATTATATGGTTGGATCTTATTTGGCAATCACTTGTCATCAAGCTAGAGTCCACTATAATTTAGGTTGCAATTTAGAGTAGGGAGCTTAAGTGTGTCCATTGGGATATATTGGTAATTGCATATGCGATATGTTGAGAGATCTAAGAGGTTGGAACCTCACTTCATTGACGATGGTTGTTGAGTATTGAAGAAGGAAATATAGAGCTTGCAGGTATAGGCGCTGAGTATTTCAAGTGAGAGGAATTTATTCATCACAACAAACAAAGCAAAGAAAATAGAGATAAACAAGGGGAGGGTTGTGTAAGGAGAAAAGTAAGAAGTTCTAACTGAGGTGGGGTAGAGCTATTGAAGAAGGCTCATGCAACTGAGAAAAGGGATGAGTATTTCAAGCAAGGGGAATTCATTTAGCACAATAGACAAAGCAAAGAAAATAGAGATAAACAAGGGAAGGGTTGTGGAAGGAGAAAAGTAGGTAGTTATAACTGAGGTGGGGTAGAACTATTGAAGAAGTCTCGTGCAACTGAGAAAAGGAAAGCAGCGAAGGTCATTCCCATTGAGGTGAGGAAGAATTGTTGAGGAAAAAAGGAAAAGGAAAAGTGAGGGAGAGTTGAAGCAGAGAAAACAAAGAGAAATGGGTAGAAGGCTCTATACAAAGAAGAGTAGGAAATTCCTATTAAGGTGGTGTATCTTTACAGAAGGATGGAGCTCGCATAAAAAGAAAAGGAAAGGAAGGAAGAACCCACCAAGGTGGAGTAGAATTACAAAGGAAGAAAGACATGTGCGATATGTTGAGAGATCTAAGAGGTTGGAACCTCACTTCATTGACGATGGTTGTTGAGTATTGAAGAAGGAAATACAGAGCTTGCAGGTATAGGCTTTGAGTATTTCAAGCAAGGGGAATTCATTCATCACAACAGACAAAGCAATTAAAATAGAGATAAACAAGGGGAGGTTTGTGTAAGGAGAAAAGTAAGTAGTTCTAACTGAGGTGGGGTAGAACTATTGAAGAAGGCTCGTGCAACTGAGAAAAGGAAAGAAACGAAGGTAATTCCCATTGAGGTGAGGAAGAATTGTTGAGGAAAAAAAGAAAAGGAGAAGTGAGTGAGATTTGAAGCAGAGAAAACAAAGAGAAATGGGTAGAACGCTCTATACAAAGAAGAGTAGGCAATTCCTATTAAGGTGGTGTATCTTTGTAGAAGGATGGAGCTCGCATAACAAGAAAAGGAAAGGAAGGAAAAAGCCACCAAGGTGGAGTAGAATTACAAAGGAAGAAAGACAAAGAAGAACTGAGGGAAAGGATGTAATTCCAATTGCATGTTGGGTAGATTTGTAGAGGGGAAGTAGAGTCAAAGCTCAAGGATGTAAAAAATATAGCTTAATTGCTCTCTTTGTTGGATGCCTACATGATTTGTAATGGCAATGATTGGTTTTTCTTTTGCATGCCTAAATGATTTGTAATGGTGGTGTCCATGGGTTATGGACTTGGTATCTTTGATATGTGATTTCATGTTCAATTTATGCCAATGGTATAGACAAAACACTAACACTAGGTAGTGGGGCATCTTATAGGTGGTCCCACATCACCATCAATTATTTATGTTGATCTCTAATTTAAGGAAATTCTCCTTTTCTCAAAAGCTAATCTATGAGTTGTCAAATAAGATGCATAATTCCACCATTGTCTTTATGGTAAGCATTGTATTGAGTGCAAGGACACATGCATATGAGAGTTAGAGATAGAGGGATTGAAATAAATTTGTATTAATCTCCACAATGCTTAAGTGCCTATGGAATTAGAGATGGAAAGGCATACACAGAGAAAGAGACATACTACTTCCTTTTACAAGTTCTCGGCTAGTCATTACAAGAGTATCACTCTTGGATCTTAGAAAAATATCTGCTAGTTCAACTGTACAAATTATTTCTTCTTCTCGCTCCTGCTCAGATTTCAATGTAATGGCATCAACCCTCACAAGTCTCACAAAACACAGTCAACAAAGAAAATTGAGTCAACAAAGAAAATTGTTCGCATTTTCTATAGTAGAAGATTGAAAGCATAGTAAATTTATATTAATTCAAAAGAGGAATGCTAGACAATTCCAAGACAATTTTTTAATGTAATTTTCATAATTACTTACTTCAATACTTTTCAAAAAGTGTCTGCATTGATGATTGTGCTTTTAGCTCCTCAACCTACAAAGCAGATATGCTTAAGCTTGAAGTGGTTGATACACCTATAAACTAAAATCCACATCAAATTAAATAGGAATAAAAATAACTTGAATAGATGCCAGACTCCAAAAGACCATGAACCTGCTCTGTGATCTTCGGAAAATACGATCCAACAACTATAAGACCACCATTTTACTTGCCAAAAATTCCAAGTTCTCTTGGAGTGATTGGGTCCTTTGGCTTTATTCCAATTCGAGCAGAAACAAAACTTGCAGTAGTACGACATAAAAATCGCTTTCCTTTTATTTCTGCCTGTTATTCATTCACAGGTTGCCTGGCCGTCAATGTACAAATTCCACCTCAAAGAAAAATTTCAATCTATTTCCAAGAAATAACCAGCATTGTAAACTTATTTGTTGAACTTCAGTGCTAAAGTGGTGCTTGAATTGAAATAACCAAAGTATGTAAAAGATACCTTTATAATGCATGTAGCAAATACAACAACGTCTCTTTCACTAGCTGCGTTGACAACACATACTGATTGCTGTCATCAAGAGATAAGAAGTAAAGGACGGATGTAGCCACTTTGGCTATTTGGTCTACTCATACACACACAAACGCACTTAAATTCATTAGTTATTATTTAATTTGGTTCCGAACAATATTTTTCTCAATTAATAGCTTGTGCAGTGCAAGTAATCCTCTTCAAACAAAGGAATGCAAATTCTCACCTGATGTAACAAAAGGTATATGACATCTTAGCAAAACTATACAAAATGACAGAGTGGCAGCAGTGAAAACATACAAAACCAATCTATTGTTCTTGTAAAGTTATATGAAGGATAGCATGCTCCATAAGCTTATAAACTATTCTATGCAAGTGTCCTATGTATTCACATTCTGCCTTTTATATAAAAGTATGGGATGGCTAAATTGACAATCCCACTTTGTTGTGATCCCTCTAGCCAATGTAAGGGACCACTTGTATACATATTATGCAAATTGTACACTGGCCATAAATTGGGTCCATATGAATGAGTAAGAAATTAGTATTTTAGAGGAGATTTAGTATTTTATCCATTCCCCCGTGCAGATGTACATGAACATTTGATATTGTTTCCTTTTGAAGTTATTGGGAGATATTCACCTATTTCTTGGGAGTTGTCCAACTCTTCACCAATCTTACACTTTGGGCACATGCTCCCCATCTAGATTTGGTCGATTACTTATTTCTTAGGCTACTCTGATTCATTATTTCTTGGGCTATTATAAACAATATCATAGGAGGGTTGATCATGTACTGGCCTATCAGGAGAAACCTATCTTTCGCTCTTGTAAATTCTTATAGAAACCTATCTTACAACTTGATTGGTTTCTCTTTTGGATGCCTACATGATTTGTAATGGCGATGATTGGTTTCTCTTTTGGATGGCTAAATGATTTGTAATGGTGGTGCCCTTTGTATGGGTTATGGACTTGGTATCTTCGATATGTGATTACATGTTCAATTTATGACAATGGTATAGACAAAACACTAGGTTAATATCCAAGTATTATCCCTCCCACTCAAATAATAGATGGTTAGAAACTAAGAGAATTCACATCTTTAATGTCTCAAAGTTATGCAACATTAATACTTTACATTACAAGTATATATAGCATATAGAAATATTTTGTTTCCTGCAAGGTTTGTGTGCCACTAATGGGTGCTTAAGGGTGAAAGATTGGAAGGAATAGGGAACTAGGTATTGTGGATAGTGGTGTTATATAGATTGTGATTTCAATATTTGTGAATGTCATTTTCTTCCATTATAAAATATTACAGACTGAATACAACAAACTTTCAGTGTCTCCAAAGCATAAACATTATTCTTGTTAATTCACAATCTAGATTTGAGTTGCGTTTAAACAAATCTGGGAATATTTGGAAGTGGTTCTATTTAATTTTTATTATATGTCCATTCAATATTTGAGTACAGAAGACACAAATATAATAGGGATGTATTTGTTATATGTCTCTATTTAACTTAAAACCAATCGATTAGATTCCCAATGCATTCTAGAACTTTGTATTTTATGTTTCAGAAACATAGATTTATATATGAAAGTATGAAGCTGCCACAGATTTTTATGTTGGTCATAGAATATATCTGGATGTCATTTGTTTTTTTTATTGAGTGATTAGAGAATATTAATTTATGATTTTGCGAAGAATGTTAGCCTGCACCATTGGATTCATGACATTCTGATGGGTACACCAGCCACAAAGCATTAGAGTGCAGATACATGGGAGAAAAATGAGGGTCAATACCTCGAAGAGATGACCCTAGTATGGAGAATACAACATAGAATTACATTAAGGACTGCTAAGGCTCTTTCATGGGTATTCACCCCAAATCGTGCACAGAGATGTGAGATCAAGCAGTATATATTCGGATGTAGTACTGGAGTCACATTTAGGAAATTTCGGTTTACCAAAGATTGGAGAATATGCAAAACCTTACTACATGGATAGAAATCGTTTTCCCATAATTGTTCCAAGTGACTAACCACCCTATAAAAGAGGTCCACTAGCATACTTATCTTTCTATAGCAATACTGTTGAGCCTGCTTTGCAAGTATAACTTGGGACTGAGTCATATTCTAGGAGCTAACTCAAGCTAGTTTCCTAAAAAAGCAGAGTTATTTATTTAGTTGGATTAGACATTCGGTTAATGTATTTCTAATTTCCTATTCCAAACATGTCTATGGGTCACCATATTGACACATGAGGCCAACTATTATGTCATTGTGGTCTACAATCCCATTATTATGGACTACTAAGTTACTGACAACTTATTTAGAGATAAGACGTGAAGTTTCTATTCCTAAATAGTCATTTCTAGTAAATATTCACGGAATATATGTTAAGGTTCTATATATAATGAATTACTTGAATCAAGTAAGAGACATGATTTTAGTTTCTTGTGCTTTTAGCCACAAACACACGTTTTAAGTTCTATCAACTAAGATTGTCACTTGTGGAATTATCCAATATATATTGTTCGTGATGGTCTATCTGGCAAGATTTATTCTATCTTTCACATGCCAGTTGAGGGATGTTATAGGATAATTGATGTACCAATGATCAATTGCATTAACAATAGCATCAACAACATTTTTATCTTGACTCAGTTTAACTTTGCATCACTTAATCTCCACATTGCCTGGACATACAGTTTTAGTAATGGTGTAAACTCTGGGGATGGGTTTGTCAAGGTATGTATACAAATTTTTAGTAGTGTGTATGATATTTGTTCACCATTTACAATACATATTTTTATTATTTCCATGACTAAAATTATTAGAAATGGATTGCAAGATCGTATGGTGATATGTAAATAATTATCCTGACAAAATAATGTTGATGTGCTTGCAACCTTATTTGAATAGCTCAAGAACTTGCTTTCATCAACATAAAGAAACTATACCATGCTTAGCTAACATGTTTTCCTTACAAGGCATCCATTCAATAATGAAAAAGGGTTAAATGCAAATTATGTAAATGTTAAGAGGAACTGCTAATAAAATCATCTCATAAATGATGTGAGATGGAGTATGAATCCCATTTTATTGACTATGATAACCTTGTCCAATTTATGTTTTTGTGAAAATGTTATCTCATATTTCATAAATGCATAAGAACCATTTTTTTTAATAGAAATCAACAGGCCAAAGCATGAACAAGTGGATTATCCCCAGGATTTCCCTAATTAGACAAGGAGATCCAACATATATGCTTTTTCATTGATTTCAAGATAGTCAATATCTTTTCTAAATAACCTTATCCTAGATGAGAACTGAAATGATAGAACATATTTAAAGATTGAATTTCAATAATGTAAAGTGGGGTGAATTTTCCATTAAAAGTAGTTTGTCAACCTATGATCAAGGGCATCCATCCATTCAAAAAAAATTGTATATGGACTGATATCAGTTACAGTTACATTGTTTCTATTTGAACAAATTCCATTTATATTAGCTCATGTTTTCCCTCATGGACAGATTGTGTGGTAATCCATTCATAAAAGGAAGTAAGCTCCAACGTCCAAAAGAAAATACCTTTATCCCGAGTGCTTTTTATAATGAGCAAAATGATCCAGTAAAGCAAAAGAACTTAAACAATGAAATAAAAATTAAATGATGAGATAATCAATCATCCTCAAAATAAGAGAGATTATAATTGTACTCAAAAGAGCCTTGGAGTAATATATTTGATAGTAGACAATGGATACAAAGGACCTATAAATATATTGTCCTGTCACCAATTTATTGTCTATCTTATTTGATTGATACTTAAGTTCCTGGTTGAGTAATTGGTTGGGCTTATTTCAACACTCCATTACTTCCTCGTTGCACCGTCTCTTCACTAGCATGGTATGTTTAGTTTCCTTGGTATAAAAAATTATATCCAATAGTTGCATCATAACCCACAGTATGATTCCGTTCCCAAATTTATTTCTATTATGTTTAGGAATTTTTTGTTTTAGGAGTTTAATCAAACATTTTGCAAATAACACAACTATTGGAACACAACTAAAATTATATTGGACTCAACATTAAACAACAGTACATATATTCCAATCAAGACATTATATTTGTTATTGCAGCAAATATACTCAATACATATGGATAAAGTCTCACTTTAATCTCACTTGTAAACAACCCCTGAAGAATACCTTTTTGGAACTTGACTAATATAGATGATTATTTGTCACATCTCACTGTGGGTGAAGAGAACGATTTGTTTGGCCACAATATTGTTGTATCATACCTCGCAATTGTGCCCAACTAGTTGGATATAACCCAAGCCAATGAATATCCTCGGGAAGTGCGCCCCAATAGAATTATAGAACACTGGTACAGTTTTTCAATGGTGGCAATATCAGACTTTAAGACCTCAGATCTAGTGTGCTAATAAATATCATAAAATGTGTCCAATGATCCTTAGTATCCCCTCTCTCAATAGTAAACAATAACAAAAATCAATAGTGAATGAGAATGTGTCCCCCTAGAAGACCATGCGTTCCCCTTTTTTAGATTCCCAACTACAAAAATGTGCCCCCTCACTAAACCTCAGTCAACATGGAAAATCGTTCTCCATTCTTTGCACTGGATGGCATAGATATGATCATGGAGAAGAGAATGAGTGGTGTCCCCTTTTGTGTCTTGGAAAACCTATATTTTAGAGGATTTGCTTAGATGTTGTTCAGTGAAAAAATTAAAGCTTCCCTATGGTCGATTTAGAGATCCACTCAAACTCCTAGCCCCAAAAATCCCCGCATGTGTCATAATTCTCCCGTTGTTCAAATGGAATGAAATGCCACACCCATGTCAATGCGGTGGTGTGATGGATCATTGTTTGTTTTTCTTTCATTTTTTTTTTTGTTTTTTTTACATTTTATATTTTTTTTTTAATGTTTTCATTTTTTATTTTTATTGTCTTTATTAAATCTATTTATTTTATAAAGTTTTTAAAGATGATGTTAATGATGATGATATATGGTGGGATGAAGATGACAAGAACAAGGAGGATGATTAAGAAAATGATAATGGTGCTTATGATGACAATGAGGATGATGATGGTGACCATCATGATGTCGATGCTCATGTCATGTCCCCAATTTTGGCCTAAGGAAAATAGACCAAGGCCACCTACTAAGAATTTAGAAAAAATATTAATGGTGACAAATAAGGAGAAAATAATTGAATTGAGGAAATTAGCCAATAATATTATTAAAGCTCAAAAAATTATAATTATTGGCTAAGGGGAAGAAATAATTACCCAATGCATGGTTTCTAGTGTTTAATAGTATTTTTCTATGGTACAGGAAAAAGGAGATAATGGAAGATGGTTTTCATTGGCCCATGGTATTGGAGACTTTTCAAGGACAAAGGAGGCAAAGGAAAATGGAAAAAGCATGCTTGAATATTTGGATATTTTTTCTTGACACAGTCTAGGGGTTAGCCTAGATTTTTTGTTTGGGGTTGGCAAACCCCATCCATCCATTCTGGTCTATTTTCGGTGGTGTGATGGATCCACCCTAGCTGGAAAAAGGGGGAGGATCCATTCAAAGTGTTGATTGGAGGTTCATAATTAGAGTTGGCGTCACTTCCAGGTTCTTGTTGAATGTATCTTGGTAGCTGCTATCACAGCCATAGTTATTGTATTGTTTACTCTTGTTAGTCATAATAAAGGTGCCAACATTATCTCTCCATTATAATGTGTTATGGAATATCTCGAAAGTGTTTGACGAATGTCTATGAGAATGCATACTACTTGTGAAAGTTATAAATCAATGTAAAATTGATTAATATCGATAAATTCATATATTTTGTGACCACCACCTATCCAGGATATTACAATGGTATCAGAGCCAAAGGTTCTTCCAGCCTGTTAGAGAATAATTTTCTATGAATACTAAAGGCCCCTAGAGAAGGTGGGTCATGTGCAATTGCATACAACATTCAAAGAAAATAGGTTGTGCAAAGTGATAGGAGGATGGTGACCAACGTGAGCATTCCAATCAAATCGTGAGAAGCATTTGACTACTTTTTCCCTCCAATAATACGTGAAGGTGGAAGAAGTCATGATCTCCATCATGACAACCATAATCTTCGAAAGGGACTACGTTCATCATCATTGGAGTTGTGCAAGCTACTGAAGAAATTGAGTTTCCATTATTTTGGTAGTCTGTACCCACGTTCAATTGTGAGGGTTGTATCCTACACTATCTGACCGTGATAAATTGATGAATGTGGCTTTTGAGTGGGTGAACTCTTACAGGTCTGAGAGGATCGTTGTGGAGAACCGAAGCCTTCATAGTGTCATGAATAATTGGAGGCTCCAGGCCCGATTTCTTGTTGCAGCAAGAAGAGTCCTTCTGGGATTCGATTTACCACTTGACTTGGCTTGATCCCTCTCACTATAATACCGTGAGAATTGCAATGTGGGCTACATGGGAATATTTGGGGCCATCACCACTACTACAATAAACATTGTAAATTTGAGGTCGATAGGATTGTCAAAGGCACGACTACCACAAGACATAAAGTCTGGGATATGTCGATTAGTTCTTGATGAGGAATGTCGATTGGACAGAAGCCAAAATGATTGTTAGGAGAATTCCATCTTGTTTATCTTGAGGAGAACCGTGGCACCTATGGAGGACATGAGGATTGGTTACACCAAATTTTGAACCTGTGAAGAACGTATGAGAGATTGTGAGGGTAGGGGAAGACTCAATATTTTTCTTGCACAATCATGAATTTAGTGGAAGGGTCATGGGGCCATCCTGGAAGGAGACATCTCCATTTGACAAGGTCGCTATTTTTGGGTGTAGAGAACATGAAGCTTGAAGAAAGCCACAATTGGAGAGGGCACGAGAGGCTATTGATGCATACCCAAAAAAAACGAATCTCTTCTACGTAGGAAGAAGGTTCGTGGCCATCCGTGAGGAAAAACTGCATGAATGTTAAAGAGGCTACGACAATAGGAGAAGGTCGGGCCACTCAGGAGACAGAGCCGATCTCATTTTATCGTTTTCCCACTGCCATAAACATTCTCTCTTGGGAGGAAGCCGAGTTCACTACCAAACTCGTGCTACTATAAGAATGACTTCATCTATGTCCGAGCTCATTAGTCATTTTTTAGGGATCTACTTGTTGCAAGAGGTTAGGACTGTTGTCACTATAAGAGGAATCGACACCATAGAAGGGTGATCTCATCATGCTACAGGTTTCCTTCCAGTAAGGGTTGTTGGATAAAGTTTGAATTGTTATCTTGCATTATATCAGTCATCTACATCACCATACATTCTCTTTCATGCATTGGAACCAGGTACTCTTGTACTGCATATTTCTGTTGTTGACTGCCAACCCCTGGTGTTGTTATGCTGCACTTCATTAACTTAGATCTATAGAAGTAGCCTCCCTTTAAAATTCTAGATGGTATTTATGCATATAAATATGTGAAACATGTTGGGCATGTCACTTTATTTTTGGACTGGTGTTATTTCCTGGAAAAAAAACGACCACAAAATGGTGACTATACAGTACTTATGAGTTACACGATTGTCTAGCATACAATCCTCAAGTTCAAATAAAAAACGCAGTAGTTGGAAACAAGTATTTGTCATAATGTTTTAGCCAACTTCAGGAATTAGAGGAATAGGAGCCATGTCTTATTCAGATTCAGAGTATGAGCAGTATGAGGAGGAGTATTCTTTTTATGCCTCAGAGGTAAATGGTTTTAAGTTGTATGATGGTGGCTATGTGGATGAGGAACCCTGTTACAATATCTCTACCCAATTCACATTCAGAGATGATGATGGTTACTCTTGTGACCACTTGTATAATGAATATGCAGACAGAGGGACCACACCACCAAGGAAAGATCCTCTGAAGGAAATAGCATGGTGGAGAGAAACATGCAATACCTTTCCCCAACAATATCAAGCATTTAGTGTTATGATGAAGTCATCCTCAGAAGTTCCTTTTGAATTTTTTGTGAATGCTTTGTCTAGGTATAAGCCCAAGAATGAAGATGTGGAGTTAGTGAAGAAAGGTCTATGCCCTTCTTGCAAGAGACCTTGGCTAGAAAATCATATATGTTTGGAGGAGCGAAATGAGGAGACCACCACCAATGCTCAGAAGGATAAGATCAAAATCCTTACTGATGATGGTTATCAGTATAATGAAGCCATCACTTGTTCTACTGAGAATCACCCAAAGGCATCTCTCACTTAGAACATGGATCAAATAGCATCTACTGATGGATGTTATAATGGAGAGGTACCTACTGATGGGTTCCAAGGAGATACATCTACTGTTGTATGCCCATTACTCTATGTTGATGAAATAGAGATTCCATTTGATGAGACTACTGCAAGTACAAGTTCCCAAGAGTCTGAAAAAAGATGAATATTTTGCAATAGAGGAAGGAGTCCTAGGATCAATCTCACCATCACCACATGAGCTTCACGAGGATGATCCCATGTTGGATGAAAAGAAGGCTTCTTTTCACGAGATTTCTCATTTTAAAGGGTCACTCAAGATGAACAACAAGAATATTCAAGAGGCCCTAGCCATTCTCTAAGTTACTAGCGCACTTGTGTCCCAATTGGCTTGGAGATATGATTACATGGAGGCACAAACTTCTAATGGAGTCATAGAGAAGATCCAGAAGAAAACATAAACAACTAAAGGTAATATCATGTGTTTTCTTTCTGATAGAATTCATTTGATTGAGCTTGTTGAAATATTACATGAAGCCTCCATAAGAGATAATGAGGAAATTTGCAAGCTCAAACATGAATTGAATTCCACCCAAGATTTTCTGAAGGATTCTCAAGAAGCACTTAAAAAATCTAAGGTCCAAAATGAGAAACTTATTGAGGAGTTGCAAAGTTCATGGTCTCCTTCCTATGTTTCTGATTTTTGTATGGATGATAGCACAACGATTCTTCATGGTGTGGTGAACCATGAGATTCAAAATGATTTGCAGATGTTTGAAGGGTTGAAAGATTAGAAAGTTGAATGCCAAACACTTTCCATGGATGAAGAAGAACATGAGTTGTCTCATAGTGCAAGTCTCACACTTGTAGAAGAGGCACATTATCCTATACACATGGAACCAACCTTGAGGAGAAGTTTCACATTTCCTGACTTAGAGGATGAGTTGGTCCATTACACTTCACCCTACATTGTTACTTCTTTCAGTTTTCATACCAATGAGGTTTGGGTGAAGGGTTTTTTTTGTTAGTGACAAATGAGAAGTATGATATCCATACCCTTCATGATGATCCTATGTTATGTTCACCAAATCCTTTTGAGCATCATTTACATCCATTGTTTTGTATCACTTCTACTCATGAATGCACTTCCTTGAGCCACTTGGAGGCTCCATTTTTTATTGATGGACGTTCTTCATTCATTGCTTGGATAAGAGAACACATGATGAGAAATATTGTTACATTCTATTCTTTATTTCAGCATTATGGGACATGGGATCCTCACCTATATCATTGGATCATATTTGATTGGTATCTTCATGATTGTGTACTTTTGACACATGGTGATTTTCTTGCTTGGAGGTGCAAGCTTCTTTAGTGTTCTGTTATCCAACTTTTTGTACCATAAGTTGAGTTACCTGAGGAGCCGCCAGTTGACAGACTTGTTCAAAGTCTGATTCCAGTGTATCAGTTGATCCGTCTTCTTGTTTAGCCAATATTGGCTAGTCACTTTTTTATTTGAATAATTTTGACCATGGCCCCTCGGGGTTTGTAATAAAATGTGCTAGTAGGATATTTTTGAGTGGTTCGGTCTCCTAAGACATAGAATCTCAAATAGGGTATTCCAGGGATTTTTTTTCCCCTGACAATTATGCTTTTCCTTCAGCCGAGTATAATTGACGAGGTTTTCTCCCGCTTCCTCCAAAGCTGGAATGCTCAATGTTGAATTCTGGGCCTTGGGGGGTTATTAGAGACCAACTGAGTGTTATAAGCCTACTAGACATTATTTAGATAGATCATGGTCATGTCCTAAGTCACCTGGACACATAAAAAAAATTCAAAAAAATCTTTTTCGAACAGTGAAAAATTATTTTTTAATTTTTATTACTTTTCCTAAGTTTTTTGGGTTAATTTTTCCATAAATTAAATGGAAAAAACCCATTCGTGATCCGAACTCAGAATTCAGTGATTGAAGGCTCTAACCTTAAGCCAAAAATCATTCTTGATCAACTAGCCAGTCAAAACCAACTTTCAAATCAGCAATCGGACACATAATGCCTTTTTACTCAAAAAAGTCAGTTTTGAGTAAAAAATATTTTTTAGTAAAAAAATGATTTTTATTAAAAAAATGATTTTTATTAAAAAATTATTTTTATTAAAAAAAATGATTATTTTGGAGAAAACTAAAACTCTCCAAATTAAATCAAATTTAATAAAATAAAAGGCTAAATGACATCTCATGGAACACTTATGATGATTGGAGTTATCATAACTCATCTTCAGTCATCATTAAGAGAGCAATTAATTTATTATCAGTTATTAGACATGTCATCTCCAGCTAAAGAAATTGTTTATTTGTTAGCTCAAGAGGGCCATTTGATCGAGGTGAAGACTGAAGCTTACACCATCAGTGGGCTTCCCAAACCTAGCTCAAGCTCCTGCTAGACCTAAAGGATGAGCTTACCTACATCGAGACTCACACATGTGGCCTCATCCTTGGCTTGTTTTCAGTGCACAAGTTTGGAGTGGGGGCGCCTTGCCTGGGTGGAGGCCTCCCCTCACTCCCAGTTCTCCAGTTTAGGTCTGCGCTCTTTGTTAGGTGGCTAAGCTGGTTAAGGTTGGTTTTTTGGTTTTAGGTTTTTAGCACTCTCACATTTGTTAAAAAGAGGTTCTTTCAGCTCTATTTGGATGGACTTTTGTAGTAGAGTTACTTTGAGAAATTCTATCAAGCATTTGCTTTAATTTGTTAATAAAGATCATACTTTGGAGGTCCATGAGCTCTTGGATGTGGTATTTTTTTGCAATTGGTTGAGGTGATATTGTCTCTAACCCCTATTTTCTTTAATGCTTATGTGAGATTAAATTGTTTATTTGTTAGCTCAAGAGGGCCATTGTTGGCACAGTAGAACAATCATTTGTAGTTCAACTTGATTGTTTATGCGAAGTAGATTAGTATTTTGATGGACATGAGTAATCAGTATATACGTAATATTGATCATGATTCAATTTTCTTAGCATACTAGCATGTATTTTGATCTCACGTTTTGTGTTGAGTTGTAGTGTGTTTTCAGGCTTCACAGGTTGAAGAAGGGTGTGAGCTCAGTTGCTTCTATCCCAGGCTTCAAGCAACCTTTTTAATCTAACACTTTCATTCCAGGACCTACAAATATCTTCTTCTTCAAAATACAAAAAAGAAAGCTGGGAGTCTAGCTCTCTCTCTTGGGTTCCATCCATAATTTCAAATTCTTTTGGTTACCGGTTACTTAGGAAACCCTAGTTTACTTCTTTCCATCCTTTGGCTTCCCTTTCTTTGCCTTGTTTGCCTCCCCTTTCCTCCTTCCTCTTCGCTGCCCTCTTTTTCCTCATTGTGGACAGCCCTCTTTATACTCTTCGCTGCCCTCTTTTCACTCAGTTTTGCAGCCCTCTTTCTTATCTTTGGACAGCCCTCATTTTACCTAGTTTTCACCCCTTTTTTCATGCTTTGGACAGCCCTCATTTTACCTAGTTTTCACCCCCTTTTTCATGCTTTGGACAGCCCTCTTTTTCCTCCTTGTGGACAGCCCTCTTTTGACTGTTCGCTGCCCTTTTTTTTACTGTTTTATAGCCCCCTTTTCTCCATTTTGGACAGCCCTAGCATGCCCTAGTTTTCCTTCCTTTTTGCCCCTTTTTTGTCCTAGTTTTTTGGCCCTCTTCAACCTTGTTTGTGGCCTTTTTGTCCACTTTTTGTTCGCTGTCCTGTTTTTCATTTTTTATGACAGCCATTTGTTTTCTCTTTCACTGTCTCGTTTTCTTAAATTTTTGTCTTCCTTTAGCTTCATAGTTAGCTGCCCCTTTTTTCCCCTTCTTTGGTTTTGATCCTCCTTTTGTTTTCTTGCCTTCTTTCCCTCATCTTCCTTTGTTTCAGCCCTCTTTTCCCTTTGCTCTTTCTCTCTCTTTCAAACTTCCTCTTCCCTTTTTTTGAAAAGTATTGAGAAAAGTTAAAAGTAAAAGTAAAAGTACTCTCCTTTTTTACACAAGTCCTAATATTAAGTAGCGTGATTTTTCTTTCATTTGAAAAGTCCTTTCAAGGATTAAAATCCTTAAGGCACTTTGCATAAAGTTTAATAAAAAAAAATATTGTGTTTGAGTGGGGTTTTTAAGTCCCCACTCTCATTCTCCCCCATTTGGGGAGGCTTGTGTTGTGTGTATGCTTAGATTAGTGCTCGTTTTCATCATTGATTATATCTCATGCTTAGATCACTAATTGTTGATTCATCACTTCTAGATCATTAATTAAGTTGATTACTCTGTTTTAAATTGTCTACCATTCTAAGTAAATCAACTATGCAAATCTCTTGAATCACACCATAAGGTAGATCAAGAGTGCTCTCTATCGGAAAGTTGTATTTTCATTGTTTAATAAGTTAATCAATTAATCTTGAAAGTCTCTTGAACTTTCTGTAATCCAAGTCAAGAGCACTCTCTATCGGAGAGCATTCCCACTGCATATCCTTGCATCAAGCATATAGATTAACTAAGTCTCTTGAACCACTGTCATAAGACGAAGTCAAGAGCGCTCTTTGTCGAAGAGTTTTAATTAATTAACTTAATAAAATTCGCAACTCACATCCCTTTAATTAATTAACCCCCTTCCCCTTTTGCCGGAGTATGCTCTGACCGACCTTCGATCGGAATACCCAGAAACGGCATTGGATCTTTAAACCCCACAAGAGGAACTTAACTAAAACTTTTCACCATAACCAACGCACCGACGTTGTTCGATAAATACAGAGGCATGTGGGAAAATTCCAAGTGTGGGCGTCGGGCTACCTAATCTGGGCACTGGTAGTTAAGTTATTGAACACTTACCTTTGACCCCAGACAGGTCCGTCATGTCTTCGAACGGAGCCACTGAAGGTATTACCGGTTAGGACATCCAACCACCATAAGTGAATATCACAAACAAAAAACTCGTAAAATCTACCAAGAGCACTCACATCACCTAACATTCACTAGCTTGATTTCTAGACTTGTGTTTAATTCTCTGGCGCATTTCAGCTTCATTGACTCCATAAAGCACTGGTACTTTTTAATTTGCATAATCATATTATTTGATCAATGGTCTATGGTTTATCATAATTTCTTTCTCTGAATGCACTATTAAACTCTAGAATTTTTGCTTATCTTTGTAATCTCTTGTTAGCAACATGGATTGCTTTTGATTTAGTGTCATATTCATAATAAACAAACACTTCAAATCATAAAAACTCCTAAATAACACCCATCCGCATCCGCAACTAATCAAAACACTTTAACAACTTAAGAGCCATAGAAACTCTTTTGTAGGGACTACCCCCCTTGGCTTCGTTAGGAGTTAGCCTAAATGGAGGAGCTAGGAGTAGGTGACAGTACCTAGCTCTGTGCTTGCCCCCAAGGTCACACCTCTCCCACTTTCTCAAGTGAGGATACATCTTTCGGAAGATTTCTGCTGCTGGTGTGCAATCGGCGGACAACATCTTTTGGCACCGCTGCCAAGGACAAATCTTTTTGTTCCTGGACGACCTTTGTTTCTTTTAGTTTTTTACCTATTTATCCTTTTTGGTAGATTTTTAGTCCAATCACTCTCTGAATTTAGACTTAAGTCCACCTGGCGACTCCACTGTCAGTTAACACCTCAAGGTATTCTACTAGAAGAAACTCTGTAGGTTTGGTCGATTTCATCCCTGACCCCGAAAAGGTCTTAAGGAGGATATTAAACAAACTATCTTCTCGCAGGATCCTTGCAGAACTTGGATCTGAGTCTGTTTCAGACATCCACACTTTATTTCCTGAAAACACTAATACCACTATTTCTGACATAATGGGCAAGTATTTTACTCAGCTTCACTTTTCTCAGATAGCAGGTCAACCCCACTGTCTTCCAGACAAAGCTGTAGAGAAGCTCCCGATGTATACAGGCACTGATGCCATTACCTCCGCCATACACCTTAGGAAATTTTCTAGGTGTATCAATGCTTATATAAATGATCGGTTCAGCCAACATGATGACGTGTATATGAAGTTATTTGCTCTATCTCTAGATGGAAAGAAAGGTGACTGGTATAGCAATTTACCAGACAATTCCTTTAATAGTCTAGCAGCTTTCAAAACTTCTTTCACAAACAATTTCAGTGAAAAGAAAGAACCTCGGCATCAACTTGCGTCCTTGACCAACATAAACAAAAAAGACACAGAAACAATGGATGAGTTCAATACTAGGTTCACGAAATTGTCAAATGCCATCCCTATTGAGTATGCCCCAACTAAACCAACCATCCTGCTCTATTACATTGAGGCACTTAGTGGCAAAATGCAGTACTAGATCAGAGACAAGGAGCCTGCTAACTTGCTCCAGGCTCAAGATATGGCAATCAAGATTGATCTGAACATGAAGTCATCTGGTGAATCTAACCTCCACGGTTATTCAAGGTCTTCAAATCCGTTGAAAATCAGTGAACCAAAAGACAAGGATCCTTTATCAGCTATGAAGGATTCCTATGAAAAACAAATGATGGAGATGAAAAAAAATATGGAGGAGGCAGAGCAGAAACACTTAGCACAGTTAAAAGAAATTCAAAATAGGGTGATCACAATGGAAAGAACTCGAACTCACTCCACTCCTAGAACCTTTCCTACCAAGCCAACTTGGCAAAGAAAGCCTCCCAACCATGAGCAGAGGCCTCCTCATTAGGTAGAGGTCACTAACATGGTTGAGCAGTATAAGCCATTTTGCAGGGCATGTGAAGACCTTCATGAAGAATCTTCTAGTCATTATGCATGCTATGTTCAAGAGCATGGTTTTCCAGAGGGTTGTGCTCCTAAAGCATCATCAAGCGAGCCTGAGTACATAAACTATGTAGATGACATGCATGATATTTCCGGAGAAAGTTGGAGAGAGACAAAGCAATATTCAAGAGAGCCTGAATACATTAACACAGTTGGACAACTCCATTCTTTCACCATAGAAACCCATGGTCAAGTTGAATATTATAGTCAGCAATTGGATGATCTCACTAAAAAATTTTGCACTAATCCTACTAATGAGCATAATGATGATAGTTTGGAAGCCTTACTACCTTGTGACCTTTTTTCTGAAGAAGATGACTATGATCATGAGGAGGGATATAGAATCAGATGTGATACAAGTGAGGAAGAATCCCTTACATCTGAGATGGATGATAACTTTGAGACTTTAATTAAAAATCCAATCTTAGAAGTCTCATGTGATGAGAGTCCTCCATGCTCTCCACCGGATGACAAATATTTGGAAAGCTGTGTCTCCTGTGATATCTTTGAAACCCATCTTTTTGAAGAAGATGGTTTTGAGCAAAATGAGAAGTACATACATGGACTTGATACCAGTGATGAGGCATCTCTCATATCTGACATAGATGGTGATGGTGACTATTGTACTTTTATTGAAAATCCAACCTATGATACCTTTGAGAATATTTTTGAGAATCTCATCCATGATATGTCCAGCAAGGGGAGTTGTTCTTCTAAGACTTATGAAAGCTATAAGGAAGAGCAGTCAGATTTTTTATATGATCAGTCAGAAATGTATCTAAGGAACGGTAATAAGGATTTGAAAAAGCAGTGCGGTGAAGAATTAGATGGGATGCAACTAGTTGAAGTTTTTTCTCGACCATTGTCTTCACATATAGATGTTCCTTATGTTTTGGAGCACCTTGGGGCTTATATAACGAGTTATTATTTGATAAGCCTTGATGATCAGCATGATGGAGTAGTCGACCTGCCGCATTATCCCGATTTATATATCAACACTATCCAGTCATGGATAAAAGCAGCCTGCGCGAGCATCTACCAATTTGGGAAGAAGTTTGACAGCATTATTCATGCCTATGATTCCCCATCCAGCCCGCCCATTCTGGATCACAATGCAGGTTTGCATTTTCTAGAAATTGTGTCCTTACTTTGGCTCGTAACCAAAGACAAGGCAAAAACTTTTTATATTAATAAAATCCTTAGGTGGCTACACTGGATTTATGATTACACCTAACCTTTTTTGTATCATGCTTAGAGTAGGAAAATAGGCTCCTTAAAGTGAGCATTTACTTTAGCATTTTCTTTTTGTACTTAGAAATAAATAAAATTTTAAGTTAAGTTCTGTCATTTCTTTGAATAAAGTAACTTTTGGATCATTAGCTCATTTTCATAAAACTTGTGCTACTAAGGTTTTCTTGTCAAGTTGAGATGTTTTTACAGGATATGGAAACCAGAGATTCTGGGGTTCTCGTATGCTCTCCTTGCATAAGAGACTAGATCGAGCACACGTCCCGCAATTGGAGCCAGATGTTATCCAACTTTTTGTACCATAAGTTGGGTTACCTGAGGAGCCGCCAGTTGACAGACTTGTTCAAAGTCTGATTCCAGTGTATGAGTTGATCTGTCTACTTGTCTAGCCAATATTGGCTAGTCACTTTTTTATTTGAATAATATTGGCCATGGCCCCACGGGGTTTGTAATAAAATGTGCTAGTAGGATATTTTTGAGTGGTTCGGTCTCCTAAGACGTAGAATCTCAAATAGGTTATTCCAGCGAGTTTTTTTCCCCTGACAATTATGCTTTGCCTTCAGCCGAGTATAATTGACGAGGTTTTCTCCCACTTCCTCCAAAGCTGGAATGCCCGATGTTGAATTCTGGGCCTTGGGGGGTTATTAGAGCCCAACTGAGTGTTATAAGCCTACTAGAAATTATTTAGATAGATCATGGTCATGTCCTAAGTCACCTGGACACATAAAAAAAAATCAAAAAAAATCTTTTTCGAACAGTGTAAAATTATTTTTTAATTTTTATTACTTTTCCTAAGTTTTTTCGGTTAATTTTTCCATAAATTAAATGGAAAAAACCCGTTCATGATCCAGACTCAGAATTCAGTGATTGAAGGCTCTAACCTTAAGCCAAAAATCATTCTTGATCAGCCAGCCAGTCAGAACCAACTTTCAGATCAGCAATCGGACACATAATGCCTTTTTACTCAAAAAAGTCAGCTTTGAGTAAAAAATATTTTTTAGTAAAAAAATGATTTTTATTAAAAAATATTTTTTATTAAAAAAAAATGATTATTTTGGAGAAAACTAAAACTCTCCAAATTAAATCAAATTTAATAAAATAAAAGGTTAAATGACATCTCATGGAACACTTATGATGATTGGAGTTATCATAACTCATCTTCAGTCATCATTAAGAGAGCAATTAATTTATTATCAGTTATTAGACATGTCATCTCTAGCTAAAGATGAGATGGAGACATCTCATTGGTCCAGTGATTTGATCGAGGTGAAGACTGAAGCTTACACCATCAGTGGGCTTCCCAAACCTAGCTCAAGCTCCTGCCAGACCTAAAGGATGACCTTACCTACATCCAAACTCACACATGTGGCCTCATCCTTGGCTTGTTTTCAGTGCACAGGTTTGGAGTGGGGGCACCTTGCCTGGGTGGAGGCCTCCCCTCACTCCCAGTTCTCCAGTTTAGGTCTGGGCTCTTTGTTAGGTGGCTAAGCTGGTTAGGGTTGGTTTTTTGGTTTTAGGGTTTTAGCACCCTCTCATTTGTTAAAAAGAGGCTCTTTCAGCTCTATTTGGATGGACTTTTGTGATAGAGTTACTCTGAGAAATTGTATCAAGCATTTGCTTTAATTTGTTAATAAAGATCAGACTTTGGAGGTCCATAGCTCTTGGATGTGGTATTTTTTTGCAATTGGTTGAGGTGATATTGTCTCTAACCCCTATTTTCTTTAATGCTTATGTGAGATTAAATTGTTTATTTGTTAGCTCAAGAGGGCCATTGTTGGCACAGTAGAACAATCATTTGTAGTTCAACTTGATTGTTTATGAGAAGTAGATAAGTATTTTGATGGATATAAGTAATCAGTATATATGTAATGTTGATCATGATTCAATTTTCTTAGCATACTAGCATGTATTTTGATCTCACGTTTTGTGTTGAGTTGTAGTGTGTTTTCAGGCTTCACAGGTTGAAGAAGGGTGTGAGCTCAGTTGCTTCTATCCCAGGCTTCAAGCAACCTTTTTAATCTAACACTTTCATTGCAGGACCTACAAAGATCTTCTTCTTCAAAATACAAAAAAGAAAGCTGGGATTCTAGCTCTCTCTCTTGGGTTCCATCCATAATTTCAAATTCTTTTGGTTACCGGTTACTTAGGAAACCCTAGTTTACTTCTTTCCATCCTTTGGCTTCCCATTCTTTGCCTTGTTTGGCTCGCCTTTCCTCCTTCCTCTTCGCTGCCCTCTTTTTCCTCATTGTGGACAGCCCTCTTTTTACTCTTCGCTGCCCTCTTTTCACTCAGTTTTGCAGCCCTCTTTCTTCTCTTTGGACAACCCTCGTTTTACCTAGTTTTCACCCCTTTTTTCATGCTTTGGATAGCCCTCTTTTTCCTCCCTGTGGACAGCCCTCTTTTGACTGTTCGGTGCCCTTTTTTTTACTGTTTTACAGCCCCCTTTTCTCCATTTTGGACAACCCTAGCATGGCCTAGTTTTCCTTCCTTTTTGCCCCTTTTTTTGTCCTAGTTTTTTGTTCCTCTTCAACCTTGTTTGTGGCCTTTTTGTCCACTTTTTGTTCGCTTTCATGTTTTTCATTTTTTATGACAGCCATTTGTTTTCTCTTTCGCTGTCCCGTTTTCTTAAATTTTTGTCTTCCTTTAGCTTCATAGTTAGCTGCCCCTTTTTTCCCCTTCTTTGGTTTTGATCCTCCTTTTGTTTTCTTGCCTTCTTTCCCTCATCTTCCTTTGTTTCAGCCCTCTTTTCCCTTTGCTCTTTCTCTCTCTTTCAAACTTCCTCTTCCCTTTTTTTGAAAAGTATTGAGAAAAGTTAAAAGTAAAAGTAAAAGTACTCTCCTTTTTTACACAAGTCCTAATATTAAGTAGAGTGATTTTGATTTCATTTGAAAAGTCCTTTCAAGGATTAAAATCCTTAAGGCACTTTGTATAAAGTTTAATAAAAAAAAAATATTGTGTTTGAGTGGGGTTTTTAAGTCCCCACTCTCATCCTCCCCCATTTGGGGAGGCTTGTGTTGTGTGTATGCTTAGATTAGTGCTTGTTTTCATCATTGATTATATCTCATGCTTAGATCACTAATTGTTGATTCATCACTTCTAGATCATTAATTAAGTTGATTACTCTATTTTAAATTGTCTACCATTCTAAGTAAATCAACTGTGCAAAAATCTTGAATCGCACCATAAGGTAGATCAAGAGTTCTCTCTATCGGAGAGTTGTCTTTCAATTGTTTAATAAGTTAATCAATTAATCTTGAAAGTCTCTTGAACTTGCTATAATCCAAGTCAAGAGCACTCTCTATCGAAGAGCATTCCCACTGCATATCCTTCCATCAAGCATATAGATTAACTAAGTCTCTTGAACCACTGTCATAAGACGAAGTCAAGAGCGCTCTTTGTCGGAGAGTTTTAATTAATTAACTTAATAAAATTCGCAACTCACATCCCTTTAATTAATTAACCCCCTTCCCCCTTTGCCGGAGTATGCTCTGACTGACCTTCGATCGGAATACTCAGAAATGACATTGGATCTTTAAACCCCACAAGAGGAACTTAACTAAAACTTTTCCCCATAACCAACGCACCGGCGTTGTTCGATAAATACCAAGGCATGTGGGCAAATTCCAAGTGTGGGCGCCGGGATACCTAATCTGGGCACTGGTAGTTAAGTTATTGAACACTTACCTTTGACCCCAGATAGGTCCGTCATGTCTTTGAACGGAGCCACTGAAGGTATTACCGGTTAGGACATCCAGCCACCATAAGTGAAGATCACAAACAAAAAACTCGTAAAATCTACCAGGAGCACTCGCATCACCTAACATTCACTAGCTTGATTTCTAGACTTGTGTTTAATTCTCTGTCGCATTTCAGCTTCATTGACTCCATAAGGCACTGGTCCTTTTTAATTTGCATAATCATATTATTTGATCAATGGTCTATGGTTTATCATAATTTCTTTCTCTGAATGCACTATTAAAGTCTAGAATTTTTGCTTATCTTTGTAATCTCTTGTTAGCAACATGGATTGCTTTTGATTTAGTGTCATATTCATAATAAACAAACACTTCAAATCATAAAAACTCCTAAATAACACCCATCCGCATCCGTAACTAATCAAAACACTTTAACAACTTAAGAGCCATAGAAATTATTTTGTAGGGACTACCCCCCTTGGCTTCGTTAGGAGTTAACCTAAATGGAGGAGCTATGAGTAGGTGATAGTACCTAGCTCTGTGCTTGCCTCCAAGGTCACACCTCTCCCACTTTCTCAAGTGAGGAGATAGCTTTCGGAAGATTTCTGCTGCTGGTGTGCAATCGGCGGACAACATCTTTTGGCGCCGCTGCCGGGGACAAATCTTTTTGTTCCTGGACGACCTTTGTTTCTTTTAGTTTTTTACCTTTTATCCTTTTTGGTAGATTTTTAGTCCAATCACTCTCTGAATTTAGACTTAAGTCCACCTGGAGACTCCACTGTGAGTTAACACCTCAAGGTATTCTACTAGAAGAAACTCTGTAGGTTTGGTCGATTTCATCCCTGATCCCGAAAAGGTTTTAAGGAGGATATTAAACAAACTATCTTCTCGCAGGATCCTTGCAGAACTTGGATCTGAGTCTGTTTCAGACATCCACACTTTATTTCCTAAAAACACTAATACCACTATTTCTGACATAATGGGCGATTATTTTACTCAGCTTCACTTTTCTCAGATAGCAAGTCAACCCCACCATCTTCCAGACAAATCTGTAGAGAAGCTCCCGATGTATACAGGCACTGATGCCATTACCTCCGCCATACACCTCAGGAACTTTTATAGGTGTATGAATGCTTATATAAATGATCGGGTCAGCCAACATGATGACGTGTATATGAAGTTATTTTCTCTATCTCTAGATGGAAAGGCAGGTGACTGGTATAGCAATTTACCAGACAATTCCTTTAATAGTCTAGCAGCTTTCAAAACTTCTTTCACAAACAAGTTCGGTGAAAAGAAAGAACCTCGGCATCAACTTGCGTCCTTGACCAACATAAACAAAAAAGACACAGAAACAATGGACGAGTTCAATACTAGGTTCACGGAATTGTCAAATGCCATCCCTATTGAGTATGCCCCAACTAAACCAACCATCCTGCTCTATTACATTGAGGCACTTAGTGGCAAAATGCAGTACTAGATCAGAGACAAGGAGCCTACTAACTTGCTCCAGGCTCAAGAGATGGCAATCAAGATTGATCTGAACATGAAGTCATCTAGTGAATCTAACCTCCACGGTTATTCAAGGTCTTCAAATCCGTTGAAAATCAGTGAACCAAAAGACAAGGATCCTTTATCAGCTATGAAGGATTCCTATGAAAAACAAATGATGGAGATGAAGAAAAATATGGAGGAGGCAGAGCAGAAACACTTAGCACAGTTAAAATAAATTCAAAATAGGGTGATCACAATGGAAAGAACTCAAACTCACTCCACTCCTAGAACCTTTCCTACCAAGCCAACTCGGCAAAGAAATCCTCCCAACCATGAGCAGAGGCCTCCTCATCAGGTAGAGGTCACTAACATGGTTGAGCAGTATAAGCCATTTTGCAGGGCATGTGAAGACCTTCATGAAGAATCTTCTTGTTATTATGCATGCTATGTTCAAGAGCATGGTTTTCCAGAGGGTTGTGCTCCTAAAGCATCATCAAGCGAGCCTGAGTACATAAACTATGTAGATGACATGCATGATATTTCCGGAGAAAGTTGGAGAGAGACAAAACAATATTCAAGAGAGCTTGAATACATTAACACAGTTGGACAACTCCATTCCTTCACCATAGAAACCCGGGGTCAAGTTGAATATTATAGTCAACAATTGGATGATCTCACTAAAAAATTTTGCACTAATCCTACTAATGAGCATAATGATGATAGTTTGGAAGGCTTACTACCTTGTGACCTTTTTTCTAAAGAAGATGACTATGATCATGAGGAGGGATATAGAATCAGATGTGATACAAGTGAGGAAGAATCCCTTACATCTGAGATGGATGATAACTTTGAGACTTTTATTAAAAATCCAATCTTAGAAGTCTCATGTGATGAGAGTCCTCCATGCTCTGCACCGGATGACAAATATTTGGAAAGCTGGGTCCCTTGTGATATCTTTGAAACCCATCTTTTTGAATAAGATGGTTTTGAGCAAAATGAGAAGTACATACATGGACTTGATACCAGTGATGAGGCATCTCTCATATCCGACATAGATGGTGATGATGACTATTGTACTTTTATTTAAAATCCAACCTATGATACCTTTGAGAATATTTTTGAGAATCTCATCCATGATATGTCCAGCGAGGGGAGTTGTTCTTCTGAGACTTATGAAAGTTATAAGGAAGAGCAGTCAGATTTTTTATATGATCAGTCAGAATTGTATCTAAGGAACGGTAATAAGGATTTGAAAAAGCAGTGCGGTGAAGAATCAGATGGGATGCAACTAGTTGAATTTTTTTCTCGACCATTGTCTTCACATATAGATGTTCCTTATGTTTTGGAGCACCTTGGGGCTTATATAACGAGTTATTATTTGATAAGCCTTGATGATCAGCATGATGGAGTAGTCGACCTACCGCATTATCCCAATTTATATATCAGCACTATCCAGTCATGGATAAAAGCAGCCTGCGCGAGCATCTACCAATTTGGGAAGAAGTTTGACAACATTATTCATGCCTATGATTCCCCATCCAGCCCACCCATTCTGGATCACCATGCAGGTTTGCATTTTCTGGAAATTGTGTCCTTACTTTGGCTGGTAACCAAAGACAAGGCAAAACCTTTTTATATTAATAAAATGCTTAGGTGGCTACACTGTATTTATGATTACACCTAACCTTTTTTGTATCATGCTTAGAGTAGGAAAATACGCTCCTTAAAGTGAGCATTTACTTTAGCATTTTCTTTTTGTACTTAGAAATAAATAAAATTTTCAGTTAAGTTCTGTCATTTCTTTGAATAAAGTAACTTTTGGATCATTACCTCGTTTTCATAAAACTTGTGCTACTAACGTTTTCTTGTCAAGTTGAGATGTTTTTACGGGATATGGAAACCAGAGATTCTGGGGTTCTCGTATGCTCTCCTTGAATAAAAGACTAGATCGAGCACACGTCCCGCAGTTGGAGCCAGATGTTATCCAACTTTTTGTACCATAAGTTGGGTTACCTGAGGAGCCGCCAGTTGACAAACTTGTTCAAATTCTGATTCCAGTGTATCAGTTGATCCGTCTGCTTGTCTAGCCAATATTGGCTAGTCACTTTTTTATTTAAATAATTTTGACCATGGCCCCACGGGGTTTGTAATAAAATGTGCTAGTAGGATAATTTTGAGTGGTTCGGTCTCCTAAGACGTAGAATCTCAAATAGGGTATTCCAGCGAGTTTTTTGCTACTGACAATTATGCTTTACCTTCAGCCGAGTATAATTGACGAGGTTTTCTCCCGCTTCCTCCAAAGTTGGAATGCCCGATGTTGAATTCTGGGCCTTGGGGGGTTATTAGAGCCCAACTGAGTGTTATAAGCCTACTAGACATTATTTAGATAGATCATGGCCATGTCCTAAGTCACCTGGACACATAAAAAAAATTCAAAAAAATATTTTCGAATAGTGAAAAATTGTTTTTTAATTTTTATTACTTTTCCTAAGTTTTTTCGGTTAATTTTTCCATAAATTAAATGGAAAAAACCCGTTCGTGATCTGGACTCAGAATTCAGTGATTGAAGGCTCTAACAAAAAATCATTCTTGATCAGCCATCCAGTCAGAACCAACTTTCAGATCAGCAATCGGACACATAATGCCTTTTTTACTCAAAAAAGTCAGTTTTGAGTAAAAAATATTTTTTAGTAAAAAAATGATTTTTATAAAAAAAAAAGATTATTTTGGAGAAAACTAAAACTCTCCAAATTAAATCAAATTTAATAAAATAAAAGGCTAAATGACATCTCATGGAACACTTATGATGATTGGAGTTATCATAACTCATCTTCAGTCATCATTAAGAGAGCAATTAATTTATTATCAGTTATTAGACATGTCATCTCCAGCTAAAGATGAGATGGAGAGCTCTCATTGGTCGGATGATTTGATCGAGGTGAAGACTGAATCTTACACCATCAGTGGGCTTCCCAAACCTAGCTCAAGCTCCTGCCAGAACTAAAGGATGAGCTTACCTACATCCAGACTCACACATGTGGCCTCATCCTTGGCTTGTTTTCAGTGCACAGGTTTTGAGTGGGGGTGCCTTGCCTGGGTGGAGGCCTCCCCTCACTCCCAGTTCTCCAGTTTAGGTCTGGGCTCTTTGTTAGGTGGCTAAGCTGGTTAGGGTTGGTTTTTTGGTTTTAAGGTTTTAGCACTCTCTCATTTGTTAAAAAGAGGCTCTTTCAACTCTATTTGGATGGACTTTTGTAATAGAGTTACTCTGAGAAATTGTATCAAGCATTTGCTTTAATTTGTTAATAAAGATCAGACTTTGGAGGTCCATGAGCTCTTGGATGTGGTAGTTTTTTGCAATTGGTTGAGGTGATATTGTCTCTAACCCCTATTTTCTAAATGCTTATGTGATATTAAATTGTCTATTTGTTAGCTCAAGAGGGCCATTGTTGGCACAGTAGAACAATCATTTGTAGTTCAACTTGATTGTTTATGCGAAGTAGATTAGTATTTTGATGGACATGAGTAATCAGTATATACGTAATGTTGATCATGATTCAATTTTATTAGCATACTAGCATGTATTTTGATCTCACGTTTTGTGTTGAGTTGTAGTGTGTTTTCAGGCTTCACAGGTTGAAGAAGGGTGTGAGCTCAGTTGCTTCTATCCCAGGCTTCAAGCAACCTTTTTAATCTAACACTTTCATTGCAGGACCTACAAAGATCTTCTTCTTCAAAATTCAAAAAAGAAAGTTGGGAGTCTAGCTCTCTCTCTTGGGTTCCATCCATAATTTCAAATTCTTTTGGTTATCGATTACTTAGGAAGCCCTAGTTTACTTCTTTCCATCCTTTGGCTTCCATTTCTTTGCCTTGTTTGGCTCGCCTTTCCTCCTTCCTCTTCGCTGCCCTCTTTTTCCTCATTGTGGACAGCCCTCTTTTTACTCTTCGCTGCCCTCTTTTCACTCAGTTTTGCAGCCCTCTTTCTTCTCTTTGGACAGCCCTCGTTTTACCTAGTTTTCACCCCTTTTTTCATGCTTTAGACAGCCCTCTTTTTCCTCCTTGTGGACAGCCCTCTTTTGACTGTTCGCTGCCTTTTTTTTACTATTTTACAGCCCCCTTTTCTCCATTTTCGACAGCCCTAGCATGCCCTAGTTTTCCTTCCTTTTTGCCCCTTTTTTGTCCTAGTTTTTTGGCCCTCTTCAACCTTGTTTGTGGCCTTTTTGTCCACTTTTTGTTCGCTGTCCTGTTTTTCATTTTTTATGACAGCCATTTGTTTTCTCTTTCGCTGTCCCGTTTTCTTAAATTTTTGTCTTCCTTTAGCTTCATAGTTGGCTGCCCCTTTTTTCCCCTTCTTTGGTTTTGATCCTCCTTTCGTTTTCTTGCCTTCTTTCCCTCATCTTCCTTTGTTTCAGCCCTCTTTTCGCTTTGCCCTTTCTCTCTCTTTCAAACTTCATCTTCCCTTTTTTTGAAAAGTATTGAGAAAAGTTAAAAGTAAAAGTAAAAGTACTCTCCTTTTTTACACAAGTCCTAATATTAAGTAGAGTGATTTTACTTTCATTTGAAAAGTCCTTTCAAGGATTAAAATCCTTAAGGCACTTTGTATAAAGTTTAATAAAAAATATTGTGTTTGAGTGGGATTTTTAAGTCCCCACTCTCATCCTCCCCCATTTGGGGAGGCTTGTGTTGTGTGTATGCTTAGATTAGTGCTTGTTTTCATCATTGATTATATCTCATGCTTAGATCACTAATTGTTGATTCATCACTTCTAGATCATTAATTAAGTTGATTACTGTTTTAAATTGTCTACCATCCTAAGTAAATCAACTGTGCAAATCTCTTGAATCACACCATAAGGTAGATCAAGAGTGCTCTCTATCGGAGAGTTGTCTTTGCATTGTTTAATAAGTTAATCAATTAATCTTGAAAGTCTCTTGAACTTGTTGTAATCCAAGTCAAGAGCACTCTCTATCGGAGAGCATTCCCAGAGCATATCCTTGCATCAAGCATATATATTAACTAAGTCTCTTGAACCACTGTCATAAGACGAAGTCAAGAGCGCTCTTTGTCGGAGAGTTTTAATTAACTTAACTTAATAAAATTCACAACTCACATCCCTTTAATTAATTAACCCCCTTCCCCCTTTGCCGTAGTATGCTCTGACCGACCTTCGATCGGAATACCCAAAAACGGCATTGGATCTTTAAACCTCACAAGAGGAACTTAACTAAAACTTTCCCCATAACCAACGCACCGACGTTGTTCAATAAATACCGAGGCATGTGGGCAAATTCCAAGTGTGGGCGCCGAGCTACCGAATCTGGGCACTGGTAGTTAAGTTATTGAACACTTACCTTTGACCCCAGACAGGTCCGTCATGTCTTCGAACGGAGCCACTGAAGGTATTACCGGTTAGGACACCCAGCCACCATAAGTGAAGATCGCAAACAAAAAACTCGTAAAATCTACCAAGAGCACTCGCATCACCTAACATTCACTAGCTTGATTTCTAGACTTGTGTTTAATTCTCTGGCGCATTTCAGCTTCATTGACTCCATAAGGCACTGGTCCTTTTTAATTTGCATAATCATATTATTTGATCAATGGTCTATGGTTTATCATAATTTCTTTCTCTGAATGCACTATTAAAGTCTAGAATTTTTGCTTATCTTTGTAATCTCTTGTTAGCAACGCTGATTGCTTTTGATTTAGTGTCGTATTCATAATAAACAAACACTTCAAATCATAAAAACTCCTAAATAACACCCATCCGCATCCGCAACTAATCAAAACACTTTAACAACTTAAGAGCCATAGAAACTTTTTTGTAGGGACTACCCCCCTTGGCTTCATTAGGAGTTAGCCTAAACGGAGGAGCTACGAGTAGGTGACAGTACCTAGCTCTGTGCTTGCCCCAAAGGTCACACCTCTCCCACTTTCTCAAGTGAGGAGACAGCTTTCAGAAGATTTCTGCTGCTGGTGTGCAATCGGCGGACAACATGTTCTTTGATGGATCATCACTTTGGGAACATTGGGAGTGGCATAACTTTGTATCATTTCACTATGTTTCATTATGATGTATCTACATTAGTGATTATGATGTATGGGAGAATGCATAGTAGAAATTGGGATCTTGGCACCCCTCCCCATGATGTATTATTTTGTACCACTCTATGTATTGATGGAATGCGCTAGTTATGGGATCCTGGCATTCCACACTTGGTTGAAATAATTGGGAGGATATTGTACCCCTCCTACTTTGATGTATTGTTTTGGGAGACCTTGTGTATGGTATAAATGCGCAAGCATTGGGACTTGGGAATCCCACATTCTAATTTCTATGTATTCACACTATGTATTGATGGGGTGCGCAAGTGTTGGGACCCTGGCATCCCATACTCGCAGGACTTGTTCTTGATGACATTTCACACTAGGAGAGTGAGAAAGAAGTGGGATCCAAGAATTATTGATTATGGGAAGCTCATTGGGAACACATTTTGGTTGGTTGGCTTGAAGAAGCACACCTCTTCTCTTCTCCATGAGTTCATCTTTGTAGCAGTTCGTTATGGGTTCTTACATGCTTTTGGATGGACTTATGTTTTTCTTACAGGGTGTCATGATGACTTCCATGTGACTCTTATGCATTGCATAGGAGAATATATATTGCACCTTGTATTTTTTAGGATCATTTGTACTTAGTTTTTGCATTAACTGCATGGTTGATGGTGAAAGATTGATGATGTGATGGGATTTCCCTATGGTTTCTTCATTGATTGAGGACAAGCATATTTGGGAGGGGAGGAATGTCATGAACCCAAATTTTGGCCTAAGGAAAATAGATCATGGTCACCTAGGAAGAATTTAGAAAAATTATTAATGGTGACAAATAAGGAGAAAATAATTTAATTGGGGAAATTAGCCAGTAATATTAATAAAGCTCAAAACATTATAGTTATTGGCTAAGGGGAAGCAATAATTACCCAGTGCATGGTTTTTGGTGTTCTACAGTATTTTTCTATGGTATGGGAAAAAAGAGATAATGGAACATGGTTTTCATTGGCCCATGGTATTGGAGACTTTTCAAGGATAAAAGGAGGCAAAGGAAAATGGAAAAGGCATGCTTGAATATTTGGATTTTTTTCTTGACACCGTCTAGGGGTTATCCTAGAGTTTTCATTTGGGGTTGGAAAAACTCATCCATCCATTATGGTCTAGTTTCAGGTGGTGTGACGGATCCACCCTAGCTGGACAAAGGGGGAGGATCCATTTGGGGTCTTCATTGGAGATTCATAATCAGAGTTGGCATCACTTCCCGGTTCTTGTTGAATGTATATTGGTAGCTACTATCACATCCATAGTTATTGTATTGTTTACTATTGTTAGTCATAATAAAGGTTCCAAAATTAGCTCTCCATTATAATGTGTTATGGAATGTCTCTAAATTGTTTGACGAAATGTCTATGAGAATACATACCACTTGTGAAAGTTATAAATCGATGTAAAATGTCGATAAATTCATATATTTTGTGACCACCCCAGATCCAAGATATTACGGCTCACCATCTTAAGATTTGTTTTATTAGAGTCAAACTATCATCTTGGTTAGTGTGATGCCAAGTAAAGAATGGAATTTTTACTTATTCTTAGATGTTTTGTTCATTAAAATTAATTTTAAGAATTTGTATAATAGAGTGTAGTGTATATGACAATGGTGTTTAGATGACGTTGATGACAGCAATGCTAATGGTGATGCTTAATATGATTGACAACAAAGATGATGGTTATCATAATAATCAGGAGGAGAAGAATAATGATGATAATGATGATAATGATGATGATGATGAGCCTGATGATGGAAATATCTATTATCATTAGAATGACGTCAATGATGATGATGAACGTAGGAAAGATACTATGGTTTCTACACCCATTCATTTTGATATTTAATATTGAGTGAAGTTATTTATCGCCAAATACCCCATGTATCAAGAAGCAAGGATGTAAGAACCATTATTTTGACCATAAGAAGGAAAAAGAAGGAAACCTACAAAAAAACCCATTGTTGTTCAGTAATGAAATAAGGTAGAATGTCCAGGTTGTAGTTGCCACTAGTGGAGTTATCATTATAAGGAGGAGTTTCCAACTATTTTCTCAAAGGATATATCTGTAGAGACAAATATGCCAATTCTATTTCCTACCTCTTTGAACACCTCTCGGGTATAGCACTTCCTCAAAAGGATTGGGATCCTGAACCAAATAGTGATATGGTCAACCCTCTCCTTCCACACATCAAAAAGTGTACTCCATAACTTTAGGCTCATTGGTGAAGACTCCACTTGCCACGAGCAATTTAGAATGGCCAAGGAATCATCCTTTTCACACATCACTACAAACCATCCTCATGCCAAGATGAATCCCTTTGGTGTGTACCCAATTAAATCTTTCCAATTCTTCTCATGTCATATTAACATGGTATCACGTTAGGTGAAAATGTGAAGCTATAGTTTTAAATGATCCATTGCCTAAAAATTTTGTGTATGATATTCACATATTGCGTGGTATGTTAGGAAATTATCCATTGATCTCAGGTGCTTGTGATAAAAGTTGTAACCATGCATGGACAATGGTGTTTAGAAGATAGGGTGTGCATAGTAGGAATGTCATAATGTTGTTTAGGTATTTGTTGTGCTCTCAAGCTACATCGCTTTCTTGTTATTCAAATTTTCCAACAAGAAAATAATATTGTGCTCTCTTAACCTAGGTAGAGAGATGGTATTTTTTACTACTTTTGGAATGAAAATTGTAACATGGGACAACAATTTACTTCACATGTTGTTCTGTTGGTCAAAATAAAAATCATTATGTAACCTCGAAAGTCTCCTCGACCTTTCAAAGTCACATCTTTCTACAAATATTGTAACGTTTGATCATTATTACACAAGTGTTATCAATGACCCTACATTCCCTCCAAGTCTTCAAGTTTGCTTTTGAAGGATCATTTTGTGAAGATATCATATTTCTATTGTTATCATGCATTACACAAAGTGTTTTCGAAAGGGATTATGAATGGTATGGGACAAAACTACCCAATAGTTATAAAAGGAAGAGACATTTCTACTTTAGAAAGGGGGGGATCTTGGATATTTAAAGAGTTTATTTACATATCTAAACCTTTTTTGCTTATGAAACATTTTGGATATCCACTAAGCATTGGAGTGGGGGAGATAATTACACTCTATCGTGAACTTCTTTGCTCTCATGGTCATGTATCCTTAGCTCTATTGCAAGAACTTATTTAAGGATTATTCTCTACGATGTGAAGACCTTGTTTGGTTTTCACTATAACTACTCTTTACTAAGGTGGAAATCCTTGCTCATATCCATTTCATTCATAAGGACTCTCTTCCTTGGAAATCCCTCCAACCACTCTGCAATTATATGGCTCTGTGATGGGAGAATTTGTGATTGAAATTCCATTGGTGAAATTACTACAAACGTCCTCACTTTTGTGAGTGTTTTTGTTCTTTGGTGCTTGTTTTTTAAAGTAATTTGTAAAGGTATATACTTCAACATGGAATCATCCTTTTATATATGTGAATTTATATAATACGATGATGATGACAATGACATATGGAAAGGATGGTGATGATAAAGATGATGATGACTATGCAGAAAAAAAAATTCTTGATTCTAGAAGTAGTGTGGAATGTTGTTGCTTGACTTCTATGTCTTTTCCTTATGTCTCTCAGTGTTTGAGTGCACTTTGAATCCTCCGAAAAAAACAAGGTCTATTTATAGCGATGCAAATTGATTTAGGTATATTTGATGTTTTTATTGAGAGAAGAAAGTAGATCCATTGAAAGGATATAATGGTGATGTGTACAAGGAGAAAATAAATTTTTAGGGTTCTAATTTCACTTGTTAGAGAAACACGAGTATCGATCCTAGAGGCAGAATCCTTGGATCGACAAAATTTTCTTATTAGTTCCATATATAAATAGTTTAAATTTCCTCATCATGATAATTTGTAAGATTTATGAGGGTTAGTAGGTTTCTCTGATATGCATCATGTCACAGATCATGCAAAACAAGATGTTCATAGTTCAAGTCTTTAGATTTTTAGATTAGGCCAAATTTTATAGTTCAACCCCAAATTGTTTTTCTTCAACCCCTAAAAAAAATCCGAGTTCAACAATCTCAATGAATTTGACCTTTTCTAGTTAAACAATACATATAATTCCCTACTTAATCAACTACTAGAAATTTCCATCCCTTCCATGTCTCAAACATATCTTTAATAATAATTTTACTCTTGCCCACAGTATTATTATAGTGTTTGATTTAAGATGTCACTTAACCTATAGAAGGAAAGTATTTCTGAAAGGATTAATCAACACCCTTATGTTGAGGACATGTTTATCATTGGTAAAACTTTTCTTGGGCATGCCTCATTGTAAGGACTCATTTTAGGGTTTGTTGTTTTCCCTCTAATTCCTCCCAAATGGTTTGGCTTTTAGCAATATAAATGTGGGATAAATTGGGAACCTTATTTTGAGAAACATATGTAGGCAATTGAGAAACATGAGTTCTAAAAGAATCCAAGTAAACCTAGATGACTTCAATACAATGACAGTACTAGTTTTATGAAGTACTAGAATTAACAATACTAAGAAATTCAGGAAATCCTACAATCTAACCTAAAAGAAGTTCTTCAAAAACAAAAGATTAATAATAAATTAACTCAATCAACATGTTAATCTACAACCGAACTTTAAATGTAGAACTAATACCTCATTAAAAATCACTTAGTATAAACTATAAGAATGAAACTATTATCTCAATTATAATCAAGCCACACTCATTTGATACAAGTGAATCTATGACAATGCAAAGAAAATATTTATAAAATAATTCATTCTTCCATACCCTAAATTCACACTCTTACTGATATCTATGTTCCTTAGAGATCTGTAAAAATGCTTCTAAGACTACACACAAAGTAATGGTGTAGTCATGAAAATATACACACATTTGCAAAAATGTGGATTTTCATGGTTGCCACAAACTTGGGACAGTAGCAGAAACAATCATTGATTTGTTAGCAATTTTCAGCCATCAAATCAAGGGGAATAAACACTACTCTCAAATCTTATTTATTTTTCTAGATCTGTAACTTTAATGCCTTTAACGAGAGTTTTATTTGATAGTAGCAATATTTGGGATCCAGGTTTTTGCAAATTTATGTTGGAGCTTCCTTCTAAAAATTTATGGTTTGATTATATGATGGATAAACTTTATGATAACAACATAGAGAAGACATGGGAGCTCTCAAATCATATTTCTGGCATCCCCTTCTCAACTTCTCGCTATGATGGGAAGTTTGATAGATAGCTATTTTTCTCCTATATGGATTAATGCTATATTCAACAATGGTTGGACCTTGTATGCAATGAACCCTGGTATAATCCTGATATGAAGAAATTATGTGTTTTACTGTTTGCTGGTTTATGTCAACATTTCGTGGTTTTCACATACAGTCGGTTTTGCATTGGCTGTAGGTTACTTATGAAATTTTACTGAACAATTAAACACTCAGTAAAATACACTAACAGGCTGAAAAACACATTTAACAATCACACCATAAAAATGATAGACTCAGAGATTTTTGGCCAAAATCAAGCCCTGGAAAAACCCCCACGGGGAAAACCAGTTAGAGAGAGAGAGAGATTTTATTATCTTCAGCAAAATATCAGAACAAAAATACAGTGAAAATTTAACTTATCTCCACCCAAGATTTCATCTCAAAATCTTGAAAAACGTGCCCAGCAAAGCCTTGAAAACTGTGCAGAAAAATAACAGCAGTCTGTACAACTGTATGGCCTCGATTTCTGTGCCTTGTTTTATCTCGAAAACTGTGCAGAGTTTACCTCGATTTTTGTGCCAAAAATATGCCTAGAAAACTGTGCCAAAATCCGTACTGTACAGAATTCGTACACCTCGAAAAATGTGCAGCATTAAATGCAGTCCGTACCTCTGTCTCAATTTCTGTGCAGCATTAAATGCAGTCCGTACACCCTCGATTTCTGTGCAGAAATAAATGCAGTTCGTACACCCTCGAGAACTGTGCCAACAATTAATGCAGTCTGTACCCTCGATTTCTATGCAATCTCTCTTCTTGGGAATCGTGCCAATGCCCTAGCTCGACCTCCTTCTCTCTTAGCTCAGTCCCTCCTTCTCCAAAAATGAAAAAGTAAATTGTTTTTCCTCCCTCAACCCTTTTTGTCTAAACCCTAAGTGGGAATCTAATCCAACGATGGAGAAAGATCCAATCCAATGGCTAAGATTCAATGAGAGTAAAAATCACATTTATTTAAATCACTTAAATAAATTTACTCACCCACTTAAATTTATCAAAAAGTGACTTTAACTTTATAAAGTCTCATTAAGTAGCTTTTAATGTGAGGGTCACCTTTTTCCCTTTTCTAAATGACTTAGGAAAAAATTCACTTAGGGAACAAATTCTGGATCTTCCTCCCCGTCTGCTTCTCCACAAGGGCTTTGAACCCTTGGAAGACTCTCAACACAAGTGGGGACTTCTTGCTCCTCAAGAAGTAGATCCAGGTATTCCTGGAGTAGTCATCAATGAAGCTAATGTAGTACTCAAAACCTGTCAAAGACACTGATGACATAGGACCGCATATATCAGAATGGATAAGATCTAGCACCCCTGCAGCTCTCGTGTCACTGCTCGAAAAAACAGTCTTGGTGTACTTTCCCAAAGCACACCCCCTGCACACATCACTCTGCTCAATGCTGAACTCCGATAATCCTGTAACCATGCTCCTCAACAATCTGAGAGCTGGGTGATGTAGGTGGGCCATCCTCTAATGCCAAAGCTCACATAGCTCACTGCTGCTACTGTGTGCTAGAGCGCACTGTGGCTAAAACAAGAGCTTGTACAGCTTTCCACATCTGACTCCAATGTCCATGGCACTAGACATACATGTAGCCCTAGGATACACCTGCACTCTCCCATCTGAAAAGCACACCCCAAGACCCCTATCCTCAATGGTGGAAACTGACACAAGGTTCTTCTTCAGCCCAGGGACATACAACACATCCCTCAGACTCATGAGACTCATCGACTCCCTCTGAAATGTAATGGTCCCCCGACCAATAGCTCTAACAACGGTGTTGTCTCCAAGGACAACCTCCACATATCTACCTGTCTGAGATAGCTCCGAGAACATCTCTCAAGCTCCAGTCATGTGGCTTGAGGCTCCGCTGTCAATATACCAAGTAGTAGAGGTGGATGGACTCCCCTGATGACCTACCAACAATGAATGCTCACTATCCATATCCATGTCTGTGCTGGTGGCTAAAGAGACTCTCTCTCTCTCCATCTGTCCAGCATATAGGGAAAAATCCCTCTGAAATGCATCACCAAACTCATCAACCTCTGCTGAGGCTGCTGTCTGCTGTCCCTGTCCCTTCTTCTTCTTCTTGCTTGGACACTGTGAAGCATAGTGCCCAAATGCCTAACATGCATAACACTTGATTTTACTCAAGTCTTTCTTCTGCCCATTCTGCTGGTGCTGCTTGGCCCCACCCTTCTTGGGACCCTTCTTATTCTTGCCCTTAGCTGCCAAAGCCACATTCTCGTCATCAACCCCACTGTGAGATGTACTACCCTGTACAAGACCTCTCCTAGTCTCCTCCTACACAAAGTCATCCCAAAGTCTGTCCCAGGTAGGTAGGTTCTCTCTGCCCACTATGGCTTGCACAAATGCACCCCAAGGCTTTGAAGCCCCATTCAGTGCTGTTCGTACTAGCTCTGTAGGGGCTACCACCTCCCCAACCGCTGCAAGTTCATCCCGAACTGCAGAAATCCTGGTAAGATATGATGTGACTCCCTCGCCCCCATTCATCTTTATAATTTTGAGTGTCTCTTTGAGAACCATCTTCCTGTTCTCATTGGAACTCTCATACAAACTGATCAAGGCTGACCACATCAAGTTTTCCCTAGTATTGCCTGAAATGTGAGGGATTATGTGGTCTTTAAATGCATCTAGAATGATCCTCCTAGCTTTACAGTCCTTCTTGTTGAAAGCTGATAGAGCTGCTGCATCTGCTGATGCAGGAATGACAACCGGCTTAGCTGTAGTGTTCCTAACTATATCCAGCCATAACTCATTCTCCTCCAGTATCAGTAAAATTATGGCCTTCCACGGCACAAAATTTCCTGTCCCATCCAGCCTATCCTCCAGTCTAAGACCTGTAGCCATCTCTACACCAACCCAACAAAGTGCTGCTCACTGACAGAAGGTAAAATACTAAAAATTTCTGAGATCTGAAAATTTCTGTGTGTCTGCAAACTATCACTGTTTTCTGCCCCCAATCACTGATACCATGAAGAAATTCTGTGTTTTATTGTTTGCTAGTTTATGTCAACATTTCATGGTTTTCACATACAGCCGGTTTTGCATTGGCTGTAGGTTACTTATGAAATTTTACTGAACAATTAAACACACAGTAAAATACACTAACAGGTTGAAAAACACATTTAACAATCACACCATAAAATGATAGACTCAGAGATTTTTGGCCAAAATCAAGCCCTGGAAAAACCCCCACGGGGAAAACCAGTTAGAGAGAGAGAGAGATTTTATTATCTTTAGCAAAATATCAAAACAGAAATACAGTGAAAATTTAACTTATCTCCACCCAAGATTTCATCTCAAAATCTTGAAAAACGTGCCCAGCAAAGCCTTGAAAACTGTGCAGAAAAATAACAACAGCCTGTACAACTATATGGCCTTGATTTCTGTGCCCTGTTTTATCTCGAAAACTGTGCAGAGTTTACCTCGATTTCTGTGCCAAAAATATGCCTAGAAAACTGTGCCAAAATTCATACTGTACGGAATCCGTACACCTCAAAAACTGTGTAGCATTAAATGCAGTCCATACCTCTGTCTCGATTTCTGTGCAGCATTAAATGCAGTCCATACACCCTTGATTTCTGTGCAGAAATAAATGCAGTCCATACACCCTCGAGAACTGTGCCAGCAATTAATGCAGTCCGTATCCTCGATTTTTATGCAGTCTCTCTTCTTGGGAATCGTGCCAATGCCCTAGCTCGACCTCCTTCTCTCTTAGCTCAGTCTCTCCTTCTCCAAAAATGAAAAAGTAAAGTGTTTTGCCTCCCTCAACCCTTTTTGTCTAAACCCTAAGTGGGAATCTAATCCAACGGTGGAGAAAGATCCAATCCAATGGCTAAGATTCAATGAGAGTAAAAATCACATTTATTTAAATCACTTAAATAAATTTACTCACCCACTTAAATTTATCAAAAAATGACTTTAACTTTATAAAGTCTCATTAAGTAGCTTTTAATGTGAGGGTCACCTTTTTCCCTTTTCTAAGTGACTTAGGCAAAAAATCACTTAGGGAACAAATTCCTAGGTACAAAACTAACATGATATTCCATTCTCTAGTCAACAAACATCCTCATTCTTCTTTGGCACAGGTTCACAAATTTCAGCTTATAAATTTGAGCAACTTATGGTTTCCTTGTTTTGGTTTTTCACAAAACACAAAGAAATCATTTTTATTTTTTATGATCTACAAGTGAGAGCCTCTTTAATTATACTTAGGATCATATCTTCCATTTTTAAAGTAGGGGGGAGAATTAGCTCAATCTTTAGGGAATTAGGTTTCATTTATGTTATGTCCCCTTTAGCATATTGCCTTGTGCGTTCTTTATAGAGTCTCTCGAGAGTGAGTAGTTAGATGTGAGCACTCTCAAGCTTCTTTGTACTAAATATGAATTACGGAATTGTACTAGGGGTTACAAATATGTGAGTTTTTGGATTTTTCACATCACTTATTTCCAACATTTCTATCTTCTTAGCAAACACTTATTTCCAACATACGGTTTGGATATATTGAATGTAGGACTTGGAAATCAAAATTGTGTTCCTTTCTTATATAGGTTGTTCCAAGCTTTTAGTAACCTTTCAACTTAGGTTTCCAAAACTTCAAATCCTTAACTTCAATACTTGGAAAATAGAAACAATACCTTCATCAAAATCTTATGGCTACAGTAAAATAACTATGAATTGAAACAAAGATATAATCCTTCATTTAACCATAAATTCCACCTATAAATTTGATGTGTTTACTTTTTAAAGAATGCATCAGAAATGGATATGTAATAGCAAGCATGAACAATTTTATTAACAACACATAAAGGTGTGAATGATGGAAAACAAATCATAGTAAAGCTCATATTTGAAGCAGGAATATGAGACTAAAATATCTTATGTTTTTAACATGTCTAGCAATAAAAACGATATATGAACAAATGCAAATTTGTAGCTTTAAATAAAAATATTTTAAAGAAAATACAATTTAAAATTATGTCATGATATTACATCATTTATCTTACCCATGTGCTTTAAATACGCATGTGTTTCCTGTAATGTCCCCATTCAAATAATTGCATAGCAGGAAAATTCCATCAATCCTACTAGTTCTCTAGTTTGGGTGGAAACATTGGGGAGTTAATAAGGGAGATAATAAATGGTGTTTAGACATTAGGAGGAATAAAAATTTATTTAATGGAGTTAATCAAATTAATGCAAGTGAAAAATGAAATGGCTATGGAAAATGGAGACACATGGAGACTATGGGGCCCACTCAAGCTCGAATTCCTATGTTAAATGGCATCCTCCTCTTGTAATTTTGAATCTATGGGAAGACTAATATTTTGGGATGGATTATGAGGTTAATATACTTGTCCATATACTTCATAGGTAGATTTTTTATGAATTGTAACTTACATGGGAGAGGAAGAGCCAAATGGGAGTTTCATGGACACTTGGCTAGATTCCCCTTACATTTATGACATCTATGCCACCAATGATGGAGATTCTATGACAGTTATGACACAATTCAGATATGAAGGCTGACATACTGACATATTGACATTTCAGGCCTGAATAGAGCATCTTAGTGGTCGAATTTGGGAGTTGGAGAAGGCCAAGAGGCTCCTACTCCAATTTGGGAGAAGAGGGAAGGTGAAGAGAGAGGCCACATGGCATAGCATGAGCAGCCACACTAATTCGACTTGGATTTGGTTTATGGATGGATTTTAAAACTTAGAAGATAAATAATGTTTATAAATTACAGGGATCATCCATGAGAAAAACCCTTTGATCATTTGTGAAATTTTCTATTGAGAAGAGAGAGAGCTAGTGGAAGACTAGTTCATGCCTTAGCCAATTTCGAGGGTGAAAGATTCCCATCCTAGTTGGTGTTTGGAGAGGCCACCCAGGTATTTCAAGGAGATTAAATGGAGTCATGATTTACAGGTGCAAGCTACAGTAGATCATGGACACATCAAGTTCAGCTTGTTCTTCCTTCCATCTCAAGTTTTCTCACCATATTTCAGCTCTGTGGAGTGAGGCGCACTTGGTGAGCTATTCACCTATTTGAGGGAGATTATATTGCTTCAGTATTTTGTATTCTGATGTATATGATATGTTATTTAATTTTATAAATCTCTCAGGTCGAAAGGCCAAGAAATCTCATGTATTATTGCTCAATAATTAAGAAACAGTGTCATTTCCTGCCTACCTTGTTGTAAACTCTTGTAATCTTAATGCATTCGAATGGATGTATGAAATATTGATTATTTATGAATGAATGGACTTTAATTAAAGTATATTATGGGTTTAATGTTCAGTAAATAATAATTTGTGGCCATTGGGTCGAATTTCATAGCATTTGGGGAAAACTACACCTCATTTCCCCAACGGTCCAAAACTAGGTTTTTACATCTGATTGAAAGAAGTGATAACAGAAATGAGAATTCGATTGGTTATGCATATGAGTCTCTGATAATGTATTCTACACATCCCATTATTCAATTTAAGAATTTGAGTGGGTTTCTGCACATTTGGGAATCCATTTCTATCACTTACCCCAGGGGTATTTGAACCCAAAATTGCTAGTAACATCATCTGTCTTGTTCAGAATTTAGTACAGACTTGTAGAACTGATCGGAGGGCCATAATAAATCCCTGAAACTAATAATTAATTTATTATATAATTCATACACCTTCTCTAAATATTTGGGAGCAATTGGGCTGATTTGGAGACCAAGACACTAAAACTAGTCAAGAGCCAAAATTGAAAAAAAATGGAAAATTGGGCATTTTGGTAAAAAATTAAAAAAGGGACATTACATTGACAATAATTCTAATTTATGGGAACAACATCCCTTGATTTGTGGAGCTTGACATGTATATTTTTCTCAAGTTTTCAGCCACCAGTTTCAAAGTAAAATTTATCTATGTTTATGACATTCTCAGAAATTTAACATGCTGGAAATAAACATTAAATTTTCAGACTTTAAAACATTGTTGTAACTTCACTTTTTACTGATAGAAAATAAATATTTAGCACATCATTCAACACACAGAACATAGGAAATTTTTTGACCAATGGGCCTGGAAAAACCCACAAGGGGAAAACCAGTGAGAGGGAGATAGAATTTTTATTATTAGCTTCAGGAAAAATCAGACATTCATTTACTGTCAAAATCCAACTTATCTCAACCAGCAAACTGTCTCGATTTCCATGCATAAGCTTCCTCGATTTTTGTGCAATTTCTTTTCTCAAAAAACGTGCCAAAAACAGCAGCAACCTCAGCCTCGATTTCTATGCAGAAAGAGAAATATTCTGCCCTCGATTTTTGTACCAATCCCAGCAGCAAATATGTATAGTATGGACAGCATTAAATTATGTCGTACACCTTGAAAATTGTGCCTATAATTTATTGTCTACAACCTAGAAATGAGTGCCTATACCTTCCTCGAATTTCATTCCCAATGTTTCCCTCAAAAACAGTGTCAAATCCGTACAGTACGATTTGCAATAAATGCAACCATATAGCTCCTCGATTTTTGTGCATAGTAAATGTTGGTTGTATACTATCTAGATTTGTGCCTACAATAATTGAGTTTGTACTTCTCCTCGAAATTTGTGCCAGTAGTCAATTCTCTTGGTTTTTGTGCCCACTGATAATCACTATCGGCCTTGTCTCAAAATTCATGCCCTCACTCTCTTCTTTAGCTCTCTCACCTTCAATCTCCTCACAAGAATGAATGCAAATGTCTTTTCCTTGATTTTTGTCCATAACCCTAGGTAGGTGAAGAGGAATCTAATCCAATGGCTAGGAATGAATTAGATCGACGATTGAAATTAAATGCTCATATTTTATTTCTTAAATATTAATTTCACTCACCCACTTAAATTTATCAAAAACTAACTTTAATGCCTAAGGTCAAATCAAATGTCACTTAAGTCATTTAATGTAAGGTTCACTTTATTTCCCTTCACTAAGTGACTAAGGCACAAGTCACTTAGGGGAACATTTCCCTAGGTACAAAACTAACACTCCCTCTTACCAAGGAAGGTGTTCTGCACCACTGCTAACTTGCCTCTGAAGAAGACAAACTTGCCCCTCCCCAAAGACTTCGTCAGAATGTCTGCTACCTGCTCATCTATAGAAATGGACTGAAGTGTAACTACCCCTCTCTGAACATAGTCTTGGATGAAATGATATATGATCTCAATGTGCTTTGACCTATCATGGAAAACCAGATTCTCAGAGAGCTCGATCCAACTATGATTGTCACAATAAATCACCGTAGGACTAAGCTCCTGACCAAATAGATTCACCAGCAACTTGCGAAGCCACAAGGCCTCGCAGCTGGCCAAACTAGTTTCCATATAATCAACCTCGGGAGAACTCAATGTAACGGATTTATGCTTTCCACTGAACCATGACACTGCTTCCAAGCCCAAACTGAAACAACATTTGGAAGTGCTCTTCCGGTCTGCCATACTGCTTGCCCAATATGAGTCTATATAGCCAACCAATATGATCCCCTCTGACCTCCTGTAGTCCAAAACAAAATCCAATGTCCCTGAAAGATAGTGCAACACATGTTTTGCAATGACCCAATGCACACTCCTAGGCTCAACCATGAACTGGCTAAGAGTGTTCACTGCAAAACACAAATATGTTCGAGTGTTGACCAGATACATCAATGACCCAATAAGCTGACGGTATAAAGTAGGATCCACCAACTCCCCCTCAAAAGCATGAAGCTTCTTCCAGTTGGTGATCATAGGCGTCGACATAGTCCTGCAATCCTCCATCCTGAATCTCCTCAAAATATCAACCGCATACTTTCCATGCCCCAGGAAAATATCTCTAGGCGCTTGCCAAACCTCCAATCATTAAAGGAAATTTCAACTCAAAATGGGCCTCCTAAGGAAAATTAATAAAATAATAGTTAAAATAATAAAATAATATTTATTAATTTTGGAGGAAGAAAAGANTTTGACATATATCCCTTTGTTTTTACTCAAATTTCAATTGTGAGAGCTCGTTGGACATGGAATTAAATTCCACATCCAAAGAGTACCCACTCAGGATACTTTTGACGAGCCCCTCTACCCCAAAAACAAGAAATACCTGAAAAAACATGATGATGATGTCATCATCACATTTTTTCAAGTATTTCTTTTTTTGGGGGTAGCGGGGCCCATCAAAAGTATGTCGAGTGGGTACTCGTTGGATGTGGAATTTAATTATGCATCCAATGAGCTCTCGCGATCGAAATTTGAGTAAAATCATAGGGAGATATGTCGAAAATACGAACAAAAAAAGTAATTTTTTTTATGATACCTATCCCCAAATTTATATTAAAAAATTGTTTAACAGGTGCTCCCTTTTTGAATTTTAAAGAATTTTTATTGGCTAATACATGATGACATGGAATTTGTATTATTTTTGGAAGGCCCATTTTAAATTGAAATTTCCTCCAATGCCCAAGAAATAATGCATCAGCTCAATATCAGTCATCTCATACTCTGCTACAAGATCCTTCTTGCAAGATACAATGGGTCTCTCTCTCCCTGTGATAAACAAGTGAGTCAACATATAGCAGAAGAACAAGCAGATCATCTCCAATCATGATGAAGTAGAGATTCGGATCTGCTTCACTCTTATGAAACCCCATACTCAGCAAGTAAGAATCAATCCTGGAGTACCAGGCTCTTGGATCTTGCTTCAGCCCATAAAGGGCCTTCTTCAACCTGCAAACATGAGACTCTCTCTCATGAATCTCAGAGCCTTAAGGCTACTCAATTTAAATATCCTCTTGTATGATCCCATTGATAAATGTGGTCTTCACATCCATCTGATGGATCTTCCAACCCATTTTCATTGCAATGGAGATCAAGCCCCTGATATAAGTATACCGAGCAACCAGTGCAAAAGTATCATCATAATCAATTCCCTCAACCTGTGAAAACCCCCACACTACAAACTTGACTTTGTACTTATCCACACTCCCATCTGCCGCATCCTTCATCTTGTAAATCCAACAAGAAGTCACCACTGACTTCCCCTCAGGTCTCGGAACAATATCCCATACATCATTCTTCATGATTGAATGGTACTCATCCATCATGGCATATCTCCATATCAATTGCTGGGAGGCCTTCTCAAAAGTAGAAGGATCATAATCTCGTGTACTAGCAACCAACAACATGCTTAATATGTCAGGCATCTTGATGGCCCTCACATCCTCCCTAGGTGCCCCAAACTCCTAAGCTTCCTTCAAGGTATCTCAAAGCCACTTAGGTGCCTTTGTCCTTGGAGGTTGCTTCCACACTGGTTAGTCATCATTTGAAGATCTACCAGAGGTGGAAACCCCAGTATCTCATGAACCTGAAGCCAGTGTACCAACATGAGGTGTACCCTCTAATCCTGATTCTAATCCCGAACCCCTGTAAGGTGTACCTATAATAGTAAACCCATCACCTATCCCTGAAGACCCTACTGGCCTAACCACTGAACCTAGTGAACCTGTGCCAACATGGTGTGGTCCTGTAACCCTGAAAACCTGTGATCCTGACTGCTACGTAGATGGAACCTATGAAACAAACTGAGGTGCAGGGACCTGCTTCTCTCCCTGCTCTGACTCTCTCGACTTCCTGAAGACCCGCTCCTCCTCAAACTTCACATCCCTTCTCACCACCACTTTCCTCTGCAAGGGAAGGTAAATACAGAAGGCCTTCACAGTCTCATCATAGCCCACAAAGATGCTCTTCTCTGCAGTGGACTCCAACTTTGTCCTCTTCTCTGAAGGGACATGAGAGTAAATCAGACTACCAAAAATCCGAAAATGGCCAACTTCAGACTTCTTTCCTGAAAATCACTCCTCAGGTGTCATATTCCCCACTTCCCGATGGGGACTCCTGTTCTGAATATATATAGCGGTGTTGCAAGCATCAACCTAGAGAAATAAAGGAAGTGATTGATCATGTAGCATAGCTCGATTTGCTCCAACAATGGACCTGTTCTTCCTCTCTGCTACTCCATTCTGCTCTGGAGTATACAAAATTTTCAACTGTCTCCTGATGCCCTCCTATCTTCAAAATCCATCAAACTCCTTCGAGGTATACTCACCCCCGTTATCCGATCTCAAGACTTGAATCTTCCTCTATGTTTGGTTCTCCACAAGAGCTTTGAACTCTTGGAACCTCTGCAAGACTTCCTCAGACTTCTTTCTCTTCAGAAAGTAGATCCAGGTCTTCTTGGAATGGTTATGCAATGAATGTCACATAATACTCGTATCCTCTCAAGGACATAGAAGACATAGGTCTACATATGTCTGAATGTATCAAGTCAAGGGTACCTGCTGACCTGCTATGTACTTTCCCAAAGCACACCCCCTGCACACATCACTCTTCCTTATGTTGAAGTAGATGGTCCTGCAGTCTTGGGAAACATATGCACATGTCCATCTAGGAAAGACACCCTAAGACCCTGATCCTCGATCATGGAAACTAACACTAGATTCTTGTTCAGCCTAGGTACATACAATACATCTCGTAACACCATGTGACTCATGGACTCCCTCTGAAATGTAATGGTTCCATGCCCAACAACTCTAACTATTGATTCATCTCCCAGCACAACCTCCACATCTATCTCTGTCTATGAAAGCTCGAAAAACAACTCACGAGCACCTGTCATGTGACTTGAGGATCCGTTGTCTCTATACCAAGTGTCGGAAGTAGATGCATTGTAAGAATGGTCTGTCACACCGGAAAAATCCCTCTGTCTATCAACATCCGCAATGGTGAGAATGGATTCTCTCTCTCTCTCAATATTCCCAATGCACAATGAAAACTCACTCTGAAATTGTACTGCAAAATCATCGATCTCAGCTAAAGCAATTATCTGTTGTTGGTTCTTCTTCTTCTTGTTTAGAAACATAGCAGCATAGTGTCCCATATTATGGCATGCAAAGCACTTCACAATGCTCAGATCCTTCTTCTACCCATCCTATTGCTACTTGGGCCCACCCTTCTTGGGACCCTTCTTGCTCTTCTTCTTCCCCTTCGTTGTCAATGCCACATCCTCTTCATCCCTCCTACTAGTAGAACCACTACACTGCAAGAAACCCCTCTGAGTCTCCTCCTAAACAAAATCATCACAGACTCTGTCCCAAGATGGTAAGTTCTCTCTGGCCACTAACCCCTGAAAAAAAACATCCCAAGGTGTAGTCACTCCATTCAAGGCTGTCCGCACTAACTCGAGACCAGAAACCACCACCCCCACAGCTGCAAGCTTATCTCTCACCTGAGAAATCCTAGTAAGATAAGCCATACACACCTCACCTTTGACCATCTTGATATTCTTCAGCTTCTCTCTAAGAACCATCTTTATATTCTCATTAGAACTCTGAAATAACCCAGTCAAAGCACTCCACATCTCATGTGCATGATCCTTCCAAAAAATGTGAGGAATAACATGGTCTTTAATAGCATCCATCATAATCCTCATGGCTTTAATTTCCTTCTTCACAAAGGCTGCATGTGCTACTCCATCAGTGGTAGCACTAGGAATGACAATGGGGTGAGCAATAGTGTTGTCAACTACCTCATACCAAGCTCATTCTCTCTCAACAAAAGGACTATCCTGGCCTTCCATGAGACAAAGTTCCCTACCCCATCTAGTCTATCTTCACTTCTCAACCCAACGGAAATCATTTTTCCCAAAGAACAAGTTTCAGCAAAATGTACTATTGTCACAAAAATTTTCCCTAAATTCTGGAAATAATTGTCTATCTGCTAAACTTTAGTTTTCTACCCCACTCAGCTCTGATACCATGTAGATTTTTCTCAAGTTTTCAGCCACTAGTTTCAAAGTAAAATTTATCTCTGTTAATGACATTCTCAGAAATTTAACATGCTAGAAATAAACATTAAATTTTCAGACTTTAAAACACTACTGTAACTTCACTTTTTACTGACAGAAAATAAATGATTAGCATGCCATTCAACACACAGAACACAGTAAATTTTTTGGCCAATGGCCCTAGAAAAACACACAAGGGGAAAACTAGTCAGAGAGAGAGAGAGTTTTTATTATTAGCTTCAAGAAAAATCAGACATTCATTTACAGTCAAAATCCAACTTATCTCAACCAGCAAACTGTCTTGTTTTCCGTGCTTGAGCTACCTTAATTTCTGTGCAATTTCTTTTCTCGAAAACGTGCCAAAAATAGCAGCAACCTCAGCCTTGATTTCTGTGCAGAAAGAAAAATATGATGCCCTCGATTTTTGTGCCAAACCCAATAGAAAATTTGTACAGTACGGACAACATTAAATGTTGTCATACACCGTGAAAATTATGCCTAGAAATTACTGTATGCAACCTTGAAATGTGTGCATGTACCTTCCTCAAATTTCATGCCCAAATCTGCCCTCAAAAACCGTGTCAAATCTGTACAGTACGGTCTTCAATAAATGCAATCGTACAGCTCCTCGATTTCTGTGCACAATAAATGTTGGTCGTACATTGTCTCGATTTGTGTGCCTGCAATAAATGAGGTCACACTCCTCAAAATTCATGCCATCATTTAATTCTCTTAGTTTTCATGCCCACTAAAAATCACTCTCATCCTTGTCTCGAAATTCGTGCCCTCACTCTCTTCTTCAGCTGTCTCACCTTCAATCTCCCCACAAGATTGAATGCAAATGCATTTTCCTTGCTTTTTGTCCATAACCCTAGGTAGGTGAAGAGGCATCTAATCCAATGGCTAGGAATGAATTAGATCAACGTTTGAAATTAAATGCTCATATTTTATTTCTGAAATATTAATTTCACCCACCCACTTAAATTTATCAAAAACTGACTTTAATGCCTAAAGTCAAATTAAATGTCACTTAAGTCATTTAATGCAAGGTTCACTTTATTTCCCTTCACTAAGTGACTAAGGCACAAGTCAATTAGGGGAACACTTCCCTAGGTACAAAACTAACATGACATTGTCTACATTTGTTTTACCTTTCAAAACATCTTTCAAAATACTACAAATATTTTCCTATTGCAATAATTCCATGTTAGGACCCCTCAAATCAATATTTTTGTTTATGAAAATAATGAAATGAAGCTAAAAAAAATACACTCTCATTAGTCTGTCTCAATGAATAAAAATAACATTAATAATGAATATTTTACGTTTAATGAACATTTTTAATTTAATCATGTAAATTACAATAATATTCAAGTAAACAATGGTTAATAAGTGTTCACCTGAGGAAACATGGAGAACACCAAAACAAAGCATATAAGACCATCGATCACATCAAAACCCCAATTTTTCTTCTGAAATTTCAAAATGTTTGCCAATGATATATGTAACAAGTTCCAAGGGATGAGTGAAATAGCAATAGTAAAATTTCAACACTAGAATTATATATACCAGAATAAAAAAAATTATAAGTCATGGAATACATGCTATGACAATAATGCTTCAAAGAAATAACTACAGGAAATGGATAATTCCTTACCATTCATTGAGATCCTCTCTGTTTTGAGAATAATTTAATATTTTCTACTGAACAGGGCCAACCAAATGAAAGTGAAAGCTCTTATGGCCCTTTGCGCCGCCCTCACTCGCTCACATCACTCTCAATTCCCCATACCCAATGCATGTACTTGAAAACAAATACATGAAAATTCATGCAGATTTCATCATAAACAAACATTCATTAAACCATCCATTCAGTCAGTCAAGACATTCATTCAATAAAATATAACACTCATTAAACCATTCATTCAATCAGTCAACATATTCAATCAATAAAATCTAACATCCATTAAACCATTCATTCATTCAATAACCAAAAAACCATGCATGACATTATACTATCAAAAATAATTACACAATATTTCTTCAGTCACTTCTTTATATTTTTTCTTCTCTTTACAAAATCAACAAGAAGCGCATCTTCGAGAATTTGTAGTTTAGGTCTTGGTGCTTCATCAACTTGGCATGATGTTTTCCTAGTAGACTGCTTGACATGTGTATTTTGCGTCAAGTTGTTCGGATTTGCTGCAATAATGTGAAAATGTTGCATACATATATTTTGTTATTATAATTACACGTATTTCATTTAAAAAAAATATAACAAAAGTGTTTTTTAACCTGTTGTCGCCACATCTTGTTCTTCATATTAATGTTCAGGCTCAACATGTACATGAGTGCGGCCCTCTACATGATCTGCAATTGAAATATGGCCAAGTATAATTAATGTTCATCATCTGCAATACTATATATAAAATTGTAGCATATGAATAAATTCATTACCAGGATTCGAAGCATGATGTTCAATTGGTTGTTGTCCATCATCAACATTAAGGAGATCATTGTTTTCCTGCTCTAAACAGAATCAATATTTTATGTGAATTGTTTATTACGAATAGATTGCACAAGTAATAAATCTTCATTAAACTATATGTATTTTATATACTTGTGCACCATATGAATCACCAGAAAACCGTGTTTTCCTAGACAAGCTTTTTCGGTGTTCAACAACAACTTTAAAGTCATGCCAAAATCCATGATTCAAGTCTTCCTCAATGGGCACTTCTTTGAATTAGTTGGCCTGCATATTTTCCTAACATCATTAATTTTACATTTTGTGGCGCATTAAAAGGAAAATAATTTGCATTTTATTATTTGGATGCATTATCGGGTTTTCAATACGTGCAATTCGTGCCGCAAAATATGAATAACCACCATGCCCAAGCTTGTGCTTACCAATTTTTCTAGTCTTTCCTTTGTGACCATTGATGTGTCTAATAGCCTATGCAAGTTTTGAAATGCATTAGATATTCCGAATTCGATATAAAAATTAATAATAATAAGGGTTATGATTGCATTGTGGAACGTATTGCATACCTCTCTGTCGTAACCGACCTTTATGCCATCCATGAAAAAAAACCCAATCCATGTAATGATGACAGTACAATTTGATATATCATCTCGTTCACACAAAAATATGTGTTCAGTTGAGGAACATCCCTAGGTACCCATTGTTTCACTGGATGTTTGTGCTTTAAGGGCACATCGATGTTTCCTATTGTCTCATCGTCATAGGAACATAACCCCCCTTCAATGAGAAACAATTCCATGTGTTTATGCAATTTTATTCTTATCTTCTAACATCTAGTTGATATAGCCCTTGTAGACCTACTGGATGACTCACTTTCCTTTAACCTTCCTAAAATCCCCTCGCTCGAGGAAGACAGGTCTGACAAATATATGTTTGGTTCTACCTACACCATGGGCAAAAAACTTGGCAAATAAGATAAAATACCATCTAGTTAAGAAAACATCCAACCAATACCAATTTTAAGCAAGAAACTTTAAGGAGTCTCTTTAACTAAATCCAAATCAAGTTCACGAATAGCAACCTACCAAAACTTTCTTAATATAGTTATGGATTACTTGAATGAGATAGGAAAAGTAAGGACCTCCAAATTAATGACAAATGGATGATTACTATGTCATGAATTTAGGTCTTCCATTAAACAATGAAATAAGGGAAAAATTTAAAGCTTTCCAAATGTATGCTAACAAAATAGAACTTAATAGAATCCACCCAACAATGAGCTAGGATTTAAAGTGATTTCAAGTAAACCAAACCTCTTAACAACGAACAAGGGTTCGAATGTAGTAGAGCTTACACTTCAAATTTTAACAATACAATTTGTGTCTCAAAGAGGCTGGATTTGAATATTATGGCAGTCCACAATGCAGAATGTTATAATGCACAATAGAATATATAGGCCAACTGCATATCTCTCTTTTATATGCTACAATTATAAAATGAACTCATGTCTTTAGAACTATTAATCCAACCCATGAATATACCACAAGCTTTCCTCCTACAAGTCTTGCATTAGTTTCTTATTCACTTAGCTATTGAAGAATTTTCATACAATGCTAACCTTGAACTTAGAATAACAAAAAAACACTTTACACACTTTTGTGAAGGAAATAGTGTTTGATTAACTTCCTTACCAGTTTTGAATCATCCTCATTTTATAGTAACTTGACTTGCACTTTCGTACATCCTAGGCATCACACAATCCCCTCCAAGTCCAAGTGGGCCTAAGTTTCCAATCATCCATCTCAATTGTTCCCACATAACTTATCCACCAATATTCGTATCTAATGGTGCTACATCCAAGTGCCACATGTCTTCAATAATCTAAAGGTGGAGCCACATCCAAGTGGGCCCAACCATACATCCAACTTTCATTCGTATATATTGGTATCATAGTTTTTTACACATATGCCACTTTGTCATGTTATCATATGACCCTTAGATCATTATTATTCACAAAATCTTTTTTTATTAAACATTTGCTTAAAATAAAATATTATTCTTTTTCATCTTTATTCAATACATTTTGTGCTTCATCGTATTCAGATAAGTTGATTTGTTTTGCATAACGAAGAAGAATAAAAAATGCATATGAAAAACATTACCATTTAATCACGGTCCATTTCACTTTTAACCTCCAACTATTAGTTCTTCTTTTGTCTTCTAATCGGAACCTGAAATCCTCAACCATTTCATCCTCCCATGTATTTAAAGTACGTAATTTCTCCATGTGATGTAATGCTTTGGATATATGAAATCTGCCAGTCAACCTACCTCATATGTGAAGCATATGAGTTGGTATTTTAATCTCTACATGGAAGGACTAACATCAAATGCTGATGGACTAACATGAAATTATAAACTATGATTTAAAAACCTCACAATCACAAAAAGAAAAAGGGTTTCATCCCCAGGATAGTTGTCCCAAGTTGCACTTGTCTTTCTGTCATCTTTCTGATCTCCATCGTGGAAGGCATAAAGTTCCATCTCCCTATAGACGATATTGCACAGGATCTTGCAATTTGTGTCTCGTGGAGAATATTATAACTTCTTGATAGAGCTTTCGCAATGTGCAGAGCGAGAAGCATATCACATAAACTCACATTTGTGAAATACGCTTATTACACAGATTGTGAAGGCAAGCCTCTACTTGGAATTTCTAATATTCCTCCGCATAACCCAAATGTATGAGCTTGTGCAACTTCGTCATTAGAGAGATACAATATATTCATCAATCTTATAGTTTCATTTCACATTAATTTGACTAAAGTTATGGCATAACACTAACTTTCCATGTTCAAAACTATTCCTCTTCTTATAACAGTAATTTAGGTATATAACTACTTTTGTTGTCATTTCTTATAATAAAATGAAGATCTCTCTTCTTCCCCACCCCCACACCTAAATTCTTGTGTAAAATTTTTCATGCATTGATCTAGTAGATTTAGTGGACAAACTAATTTTCTTGAAGAGTTAGATATTTTCGTTAGTTATTAATTTTGAAATTTTCTTGGTTATTTATATGAAAAGTTAAATGGAATTTACAAGGGTTTGTTGTTGATATATGTGTATGTTTTTGTGGGTTTGACTTGCGGGAAGGATTAAAGCTTGGATCAAGATGAACAGCCAAAGGTACTCCTTAACAATCTCATCTGCTTAATTCTTTATTAACTAACTAAATTGGAAAGTAGATTTCTTCTATTTTTCTCTGTTGGTGGTTCAACCTAACCATTACAAACAATTTTCCTCAAAACAAGATGAAACCCTAACCATAGACTTCAATATTCTCCACAAAGATAAAAAAAAAAAAACCTAGTGATTCCAAGAGAAAGACAGACCAACTACAAATAAATATAGAAGAGAGAGAAATCGACTAGTGTTATCCTCCTCTTAGCTGCATGTCTAATCACAAGATGAACAAGTATGATGAGTACAATAATGAATGTGAAGGACTCTCTCATTCATATTTTTATATGAAAGATAATGGAGGATAAAATTACAATGTAGCTCAATGCACTTACAAGCAACCTACAAAAAACATATGTAGACTCACACAAGTGAAGCACTCCACTCCAAGGTTGCAGGTGTTAATATTCAAGGTGTTGTCATACACAATAAGCAATATAATATTATGTGGGTACAAAAGGTGTGTCCAGAGTCCCTTTGTCACGAGATTGAATAGACTCCATCACTCCTCCTAATCCATATACTCCTTTAGGTCCACTCTCCTTGTATGAACACTATCACATCCCAAAAGTCCTCGAGTCAACTCAAATACTCTATAAAATAATCCAAGCTAGACCACGTTGTCAAGGGCCTAATTCCCTCCTCTAGGAAGTGTAATTCTCCTCCTATGTAGGGATTTTTCCAAGAAAGTAAAATTTCAACAGAATGTACATTCCACAAAATGTCAACAAAACTCCAACGCCCTATGTAAGAATTCCAAGCAAGCACCCAACTCAAGTTAAGTAACCACTGATCAAATAATATTCAAAGTGAAAATCCATCAAAAACCATCTCCTATTTTCAAATATATCTCAATACATACAAAGGTTGAATCATCGTGTACCCCAAATACCATGAATCACCGCCAAATATAATGTAAATACTCTTGGAGCAACCCAAAATCTGATAATCCCACTTTATGAGGAAAGTGTTTACATAGACACCTATCGACTCTCTATTCAACTGCAACAAGCATGTTACCTAAAAATATATACCAGTTGTAGTACCAAAATCAACCATTGTCACCTACAAATAAATTCATTGCTTCCTAAGAGCAGAGAAAGGGCTTCCCAAGATAGATACATTGCTTCCCGGGATTAATTAACTTCTACCCAAGAGTCTGTGAGTGATTTATGGTTTCCCGCATTTTCTGTGGTATGCCTTTTTTTCTATGGGCTTCACGAGTTTTATGTGGGTTGCCCGAGTTTTATGTGGACATGGGAATAGTTTTGTCATCTATTTTGAATTTTTTGAAAAAAAGTGTATTTTATGATGGAAATTATGTCTCAATGTCATGAACCAATAGTAGAGAAATGAAGAAAAACTAATCAAGTATTTCTCATTTCCTAATGCAAATAGAAGAAGAATATCCTTAAATGGTCCATCTATCATTGTAACATAATAACTTATTAGAAAATTTTCCTACTCCATAATTGTCTTCTTTTCTTTTGGGTAATTGAGGAATTTCTTGTATTATTTATGATTATATTTTCTTTAAAGACATATCCACCTATCTATAAACATTGAGATATATGTTGTCATCAACATGGAAAGGGAGAAATATGGACCTATGGTAGAACTTTTTAAAACTAGTCATGATTTTCTAAAATTATATTAGCTGAAACATAAAAGAAAAGAGAGATCCAAACCTTTCTTTCGTCCTAATTGTGACTACATGTAGCATGTTTTTAAAGCTTAAATAGGTCCTGTAGTAGGATAAATATGTATGAAGACATTAGAAACAGAAGATAAGGCCTTATTCTATCTTTCTTAAAGTCATCAAGGGAAATAGTGAAAAGGAGGATGTTTAGGACACATAAAAAAACTAATATTAAAAGTTGAACAATGATCTCACTAGGCATCACCTGCAGCTGAAAAACGCACAGGTTTCCCTCATCACAGTTCACTAGAAGTTGTGAAGCAGATCAGTGAACTAAAAGGTGTCATGTGCAGCAAGAATATGGAGATAGTGCCCCAAAAAACCTAATATGAATTTTCTTCAAATAGTGAATTTAGTTTCACTAAGTCTTCGATAAGACCTCTTTGTCAGTTTTCCACACGCATCCATCTACTCTCTCGATGAGTTATCCTTCTTGTTATGCAAGGCTAACACAAAAACCCCATATTGAATTATCTCATGCAACCATATTTTAGCTTCATGTCCAAAAGCCACCAATCTCGGTTATTTCACGCACACGACACATTGTAGAAATTGGAAACTTATAGTTTCTACGTGACTTCTAATTTTCTTACTGGCAACTGTCAACTAGAATTTCGACAAAAAATCTATCCAGTCCTTCCCAAGACAACTCCACCACACTCAAAAATATTCTAAGTCTTAGAAAGACTTCTACAACTGGAACTTAAGCATGTTGTGCCCAACAACCTTTGACGGGTTTTAATGACTGGAACTTCACAAAGAATTTCTACCCAGCCAACCTTTAACACTCACCTAAAACCTCGAATCATTTGCTATTGGTTTTATATCTCATTCACAACTATTAAAACCCCTCGGGTTATTAACATACACAATCATGGATTTACAAAACTACTCTACATTCTTTATCAAGTCATATAAAGAATTCAAACCTCTAATGGTTCTAACCAATTTCTGAATACTTTTGCAGAAATTGGAACCTCTAAGGGTTATAACCAACTTTAGATCTCCTTAATTGAAATTCCAATATAATTTATTCCCAAATATGCTCTAAATGAGTTCTATAAATCTTATTTATTCTCTCTAGAATCCTGATACAACTCATTCGGCATTGGAGTAAATACTACAGTATATTTTAAAGCAAAGTGCCTCACAAAATTGCACTAATCCATGAACGATGGAGCCTATACTGTATATGCATACCATGACTCTGTCATATTGATTGTATGACATTGTCAACCAACACACCTTAAGCTATTTGAGATTATGGCGCTTTGTTCTTGACATCGTTGTTAAGCTTACAAATATGGTATATATTATGTGTGTGTGTACAAAGTTAAAAAAACAAGGAATCCATTTAGGCATGAATCTACTATAGGTGTTTTTTGTTAATAGCTTCATTGTGTGAACATGCTATGACTTCATTGGGATGAAGTATGTCATTGGAATTCTAGGAAGCTCCATCTTTTCCTTGGTTTTAGTTCACCATTGCAAACAGTAACTAGAATAGTCCATGTACAAACAACAAAAAGTAAAACAATACAACTAACTTGGGCATTATCCATTGATTCAACAAAAACAAGGGCAATATGGGACGTGTATAAATTTGACACAAAAAAAATAATCAACTTTGGGTAGCCAAAATCCATAGCTGATTGAGGACTCAACTCTCACACTGGAGAAAATTTTTCCAAATTGACATAGGGGTCGTTGGCTAATTGTATAGGTAACTGAAAACACAAACGAACAATGATAAATCAAGCTCACCCGGTGAATGAAAAACTCATCTTGTTCTTAATTTTTATATTCATTCTGACACAGTATTGTCCCTCTCTTGCTTGTTAGGATGATCGAAACTTAATTTAAATTCACATATCAAATATCTCTTACAGCATGAATGGATCACTTGACAATAGAAGTTCAGTGAAATAAAATCAAAATAAACAAGAAAATATGAAAAACAAACACATGCTAACATATCCCACAACTCTCCCCGTGTCAGGTGTCAACTCTGGAGACAAGCCAATGTAGGGAAGAACAGGTGGCAAGACACTTTGTAGCTAGACACAGCCTTCAAACTACTATGCGATGTTGATTTTATTTTGGAAAATCAATTTATACTCTTTCCTTCTCCACAATATTGCCATGGGAACTTGGCAAGCAAACTAAACATAAAAGAAAATACAATCACGAAATAAAGAAAACAAATTTATGTTTGGAGATACGTTGGAGGTGGCTTGGAAGAGACATTTATTGAAGCATGGTCCACTCACATACAAAGGGACATTGACCATTTACCCATATGAATTGACACCCTTTCATATTATTTATATTTTGTACTTGCCAATTTTTCTCAACTCTTTTGCCTCACCAAGTTTTTTACCAATTTCAAGACTGGTGACTTTAAAAACTTGTTTCAAATAGGCATTGGAATATCAACCAAGATCATTGCAGTACTCCGCAAATTTGAAAGGATTGAAAATGACACAAGGCCATGGAAAAGGATTTGCAAAATGAACAGACATAAATATATTTAAATAATGACCCCTGACCATTCCCAGGAGGTCGGAGGGGCAACATGTTATGAAAAAAATTGTTTTAAGAGAAAGGAATTTTGTGTCCTAATTTGAGTTATTTCTCGACTCCCCCTCCCAATATTTTCATCAATTTATTCTGATATGAAACACCCAGGGTTAAAGAGGAGCATACCATGCAGCAAGGTCAAAGCCCATATGGTTACATGGAGATGGGATCTCCATTGACTATAAAGCCAACTCTAAGGTTATATCAAGCAAGAAAACTTGGTGTGATTGGTACGTTCATAAAATAATTTGGTTGTTTTCATGTCTTACAAAATAGTATTAATGTTAGCTCAATTGATTAGGAAATATACAAATTAGGTCCGTAGGTATAAGTCTAGGAGAGAAACACTGACACAGTTGTTGAGCATGAATTTTGAATTTTGGAACTTTTGAAGCACTAGTGACATTAACGTGTTGTACAGTTCGACGGCAGCCAAATTTTAATACAGATAATATTTGTTTATGTTAAAAAAAAGCATTAAGCCTATGATCTAGAGACTAGAACTGATCCAAACTTTGTAAAAAAAGGATAAAATTAGGAAAGTTTGAAGTCTGGTCCAAAGGCCAAAAGCCTCAAGAAGATGAAATGAAACACTTGATGGTTTGAACTACAAGGATGGCTTATAATAAGAATGCTTGGTTGATGTAGAAAACAAGAAAAGAGAGATGGAAAAAAAATTTATGAAACAACAATGGACAGTAACATAAAATTGAAAGATACAGAAAGAATATCATAGGACAGAGAATTTTCAGACTGTCCACAATGAACAGAGACTATCTCTTAGCCAAAACAATATGAAAAATCCTATCAATGAGTAAGAATTCATGAATCTCTGATTGAGAGCATACAACTCACATTTATAACAATTCCTAGGCATCAATAGAAGGACAAATGTTGGTTTCCCCATTTGTGTTTCAAGGGTAATCTCTATTGTTCGTGGTATATCTAATCTCTGTGTAATTGTATTCATATGGGATTAAATTTTTGGTTGTTGACTGAGAAAACCACATTCTCCATCCACTTTATTGATTGTGAGAATCATTGGTTTACAAACACTGGTGACTAACTTATCATTAATCTTTGAATCACTAACTTGCTCGAATTATGTTTTAAAAAATGACATTAATGCTAATGCAATTCAATGGCATTGTTGGATGGTATCTACAGCCCAGTCCTTCAATTGTCTGGTCGTTGGGTGATCTACTTTTTGTAATAGCATTATTTCTTTTAATTTAATCTTTTCAATAAGATTACACCTCTTGACCTTGCTCCTCGTGGACTATCAGCGTGAGTTCCATCAGCGAAAAATGGGGCCCTATCGCTTTTGAGGATTGTTGGGAGAAATGAAATTTTCTCTACATGTTTTCTAGATTCATCTAATTCAGTACTTATTCTCATTAATTGAGTCATTCTCTTTCTTCATCATAATTGATTGAGTTCTACTTTTTTCTCATAGTTCCAATGATTCAATTATGATGGCTTTGACCTTGTTGGCTATCATCTACTCATTCTTTCTTGTCTTATCATAAGTAGTTATGTTTGTTATTGTTGGCATTCCTTCCAACAAGATTAGCCAATGGATACCAATTCTCATGGATAATTGATTTATCTTTAAAATTGTCTACCAGTTTATAGGTTTTCTCTTGTTTATCTAGCTTTCCAATAAGTGCCTTGAAGGACCTTGGTCAACATGTGCAAGCAATGCATTTCCCAATATGAGAATATTTTACAATGTTTTGCAACTGTGAATATCCTTCAATTAAAATTTGATTTTTTCATGTGCACTTTGCAGTTCTATTTCTAATTCAACTAGCACATTGTATTATTTAGATGTGCAATTAGAGCATTTTTTATACCATATATCTTCCCAAGACAATTAATGGATCACGGATCCTAACATCCCACCACTCTTTGCATTAGAAACTTTGGTTTGGATGTGTGCCCTTACGATGGTGTCGTATGTGCTCCAGACAAACATTGCAATGCGGACATTGCCACCCATTTTGTGACTTGAACCTAGGTGGAGGCTCTGATACCCAATGTTACAAACTGTTACACCAAAATCCCAAGTTGCCCACTAGGATCCTAACATTTATGACCTTGAAATTTCTCTCGGTAATGACAGCCCCAAAAAATCTCATCAAATATATTAGAAACATTCAAATAAATTTCCTTTGGAACAACACTCAGAACCACTGAAAATAGGCTCTGGTTAGACGAGAAAAGCTTTATCTCCCCTAATTTGTTGGAGGCCTTGGGTTACATGACGTAGAAGTCAACAATGAAACTTTGGGAGAAAATATCTTGTAGAAATGGGTTAAACAAGTACATGAGCCATGGGTACATCTCTATAATTCAAAGTATACCCTAGATATTTCCCATCAAAGCCTGAGTAAGCTTACTGGTAAGAGAAATGGATCCCAATATGGAACTCATCTTGGCATAAAAAAGATTTAATTTTAGGACACTAATTTGGGAGCTGAAATATATCAAAATAACCATGGTCTGTGATGATTCATGGAAGGAATTACCCAATCTTATAATCCTATATCCCTTTCCCAACACCCAAGAGACTCTTTTAAACTCATCACTCACAACTATCAACAATTTACAGAATCTTGATAACTCCAACAAAATACACAGAGAATGGTTCTAACCTTCTCAGTAGGTGACAATAGGTATGGATAAGACACTTCAATGTTATGGGAAGAAATTCAACAATGTCAAATTCCAAAAAAGGAACGCTACGACATACTAAGATAGGGATATAGATACACAAGGATTTTTTTCTTAAGGAGGCCTACCAATTAGCTAGCAATCATCAGGACATTCCAAAAGAACATATATGGAATTGTATTTGGTTAATAGTACTATGGCTAAAAGTCTCTACATTTTTATGGTTACTAGCTCATTAAAAATATTGACTTGGGAGAATAATACTAAAATAGGATTCATGGGACCTTCAAGACATTATTTGTGCAATCAAAATAAAGAGACCATTGACCACCTTTTAGATAGATCTGATTTTACTACGACCCTATGGGACAGAGGAGCCAAAACTTTAAGGAAATATGACAAGGATGGATTGGATGTTAAAAGCATATTGATATATGGTGAGACAACCCATTCTCAAGTCCTTTTCTAAATCGAATTTGGAAACTATACACAGGATTTTCAGTTTAGACAGTGTGGAACATAACAAGTGGCTCTTGAAGGGCCACTACAAAGACATTCAATCCAATTAGACCACAATCAAACTATATATTAAAAAAAAATCCAACTACAAGTTTGGAAAGACCGTGACTTTTCATTGAACAAATTTAAATGAAGGATCCTCAAAGATTGGGTCCTTCTCCCTCTTCAAACCCATCCCTTATCTTGCCTCAAAATGAATCCTCTGCTCAATCCAAACAAATGGTTGCCACCACCAAAAATTTTCATAAAACTCAACTTTCATGGAGAATTTAAAGGTAATCCTGGGATGGAGGGATTTGGAGGAGGATTCCGAGATGACCAAGGTTGTATACTTTGGCTCTATCGTGGGTTTGTTGGGATTGACAATAATAACACAATATAAATTTTTGGTCTAGTGTAAGTATTACACATTGCACACATCATTGAGGGAGACTCACAAATAGTGATAGACATGGAAAAACACCTTCAAAATGGAACTCCAATTAGAATCATGGTGCATAAGTGGTGACTAAAATACAACATCTACCAATTATAAGATCTCCTTCCACATATAACTTGCATTATACTTCAACACACTCAGAGATCTGCAAACTCACTAGTGGACCAAATGGCCAGTGAGGATGTCAAGATCAAAGGTTTAATAGTAATATTATCTTGGTCTACCATGGTAGAAATGAAATCAAATAGAAGTGCAAGGACATCCTTCTCAAGGATTCCAACCCCCCATATTTGGGTGATGATAGGAAGATGGTGTAGGATATTTGAGGTGACACAGAATGATGTGATGTAGAGGATAAAGGAGAGGCCACACCTACCTAAGGTGTCCCCTTAAATTCAATGTTCATGTGAGGGATAACAGATGAGAGTAATGGGGATGGAGAGGGATAAGCATCCACCCGGTGACTGAGTGATGGCACTCAAACACCATAAATTGAAGGTTGTTTGGTTTTGTAAGGAGTTTTTAGCACTTTTGGATGACCACATATTGAATACCTAATACCCTAATACCCTAGCATTAAAGACCCATAATACCCTAATAACCTAAGCATTAAAGACCTAGGACTATTTTGGTGTCTGATTTAGTAAAAATAATTATATATAGGCATAATTGAAAGTTGGGACGACCAAATACTGGAGACAGTGCTACTCCTAATCCAACTACTGGTCTTGAGAATCCAATCGAACCCACTTCTCTTACGCGTGCTTGTGCTTGTGTAATTGAAACCCTTGTGGTATCATTTAACATCGGTTAAGATCGAATTGAATTCAACATTCCCACCAACAATAACGATGTCACATTACAAACCAAAACCGTAGAGCGCTCCACAGAATGGAAGAAAAACCCTATCAATCAATGTTGGAAAAACAATTCATCGCCACATTCCCATCACACAACAACAATGACACCACATTAAAAACCAGACTGCATGTCTTAATCAGATGCGGCGGAGGTAAACTTTTCCCTCCACAAAACAAAACAAAAAAAACTCTACAGTTCAATGTTAGCATAACATTTCATCACGGCATGCATGACACAACAACAACATCACCTCATTACAAACTAGACTGCAGGTCTGAATCATGGAATTTTCCCTTGACAGAATGGAGAAATAGTCCAATGTAATTCACTTCATCGTTTCTCTTTGGAATATTGATATTTAGTTTGGAAATAAAAATTGTGTGCAATCCACAATTTGTTTGTGGTTTTCCCCATCTTAATTTTTTTTAATATATGTGCATGATTTGAAATATATGTTTGTAATATTGTATTTGTTTTTTTAATATTGTATTTTTTTTATATTTGTTTTCCCCATCCTAAAGTTTTTAAATACAACTAAATCAAAATCGATGAAACCAACTAATAAAGGAGTATCTCCTAAAAATGTATCCCAAACTAAATTATACCTTATATATGTTGAAGTATTTTTTTGTGAAAATGATGATCAACCATAAATATACCTATTTCGTAATGGCTTAGCACTCATTATAGATTAATAGACCATGGTGCAGGGTTTCACTTCACCCTTATCATATGTTAGAGGGATAATGTGAATTAAATGAAAGGCTAGTTCTAAGGGTAGTATCCCTTAGAACAATCATGATGAGGATGATGATAACATTGATGATGATGATTATTATAATATTGATGATGATGAGGTTGAGGATGAGGATGAGTTCAATGATGATGACGATGATGATGATGATGAAGGTGATGATGACAAAGATCTTGATGATGATGATGACGATGAAGATGATGATGATGAAGATGTTGATGTGGAAGAGGGTGATGATGATGATGATGATGATGATTATGAATATGGTGGTGATGAAGAAGATGATGATGATGATGATGATGATGATGAATATGGTGATGACGATGATGATGAAGATGACGGTGATGATGATGATGATGAAGAATATGATGATGAAGATGATGAGGAAGAGGGTGATGACGATGATGATGATGAAGATTATGAATATGGTTATGATGATGAAGATGGTGATGATTATGATGATGATGATGATGATGATGATGATGATGATGATGATGATGAATATGGTGATGACGATGATGATGAAGATGATGATGATGATGAATATGGTGATGACGATGATGATGAAGATGATGATGATGATGAATATGGTGATGATGATGATGATGATGAGGATGATGAGGATGAAGATGGTGATGATGATGATGATGATGATGATGATTATGATGATGAATATGATGATGACGAAGATGATGATGATGATGATGAAGATGATGATGATGATGATGATGAAGATGGTAATGACGATGATGATGATGATGAAGATGTTAATGAGGAAGAGGGTGATGACGACGATGATGATGATGATAATGATGACAATGTTGATGACGATGAAGATGATGATGATGAAGATGAAGATGATGATGTAGATGACGATGATGATGATGATGAAGATGACGATAATGATGATGAATATGGGGATGATGATGATGATGATGATGATTAATATGATGAGGAAGAGGGTGATGACGATGACGATGATGATGATGATGATGATGATGATGAATATGGTGGTGATGATGAAGGTGATGATCATGATGAAGATGGTGATGACGATGATGATGAAGATGACGATGATGATGAAGATGATGATGATGAATATGAAGATGATGATGAGGATGAAGATGGTTATGATGATGATGATGAATATGGTGATGACGATGATGATGATGAAGAAGATGGCGATGATGACGATGATGATGATGATTGATGCAGGAGAATCTATTGAAAATTCTATGTTTATTGAATTAACAATCGATGTTATTTTTATGCTCCATGTAAATTTTCTAGAAGATAGGGTTGGCAGTCTATTTTTGTAATTTGTTTCAAATATAGGGATGGTTTGAATGTAATAGGGACAATTTGCCACAAAATCCCTCAAATCTTATAAGAGGTTGCTCAAGGATAGGTTAGTTACATATTTGTTTTCTTAGGAGTTCATATCCTCCTATTGTGGATCTGAAAGATATGATAGAATTATATTTAAGAATCAGATGTAATAATCAAAGACATGAAGGGGAATAGAAATGGAATAGGAATAGAGATAGAATTGTGGAAGTGTGAGCGATCGAGAGATAGAGTGTATGTAACAATGGTTAATGGAATGAAGAATAGAGTATCAATACTCTGCATAATTATCACTATCAGGTGTCTTCTTTTCAATTACTTGACATATGCTTGTTTCTTTATGTGGATGAATCTTCAGCAATGTATAAATGAGTCTGAAGGAAAATATGTGTATAATTGCATAGAAGATTGATCACTCATGAATCAATTCGACTATCATAGTTTGAATTAAATTCCGTGAATTTCAGCATATCGATAGTTGTGGATGGATTCCACAAGAGAAAAGTGAAGATCTGCAAATTTAATGTGAGATATGCATCTGATCTCAAATCGATGTTCACGAAGGAGTCCGCAAGAAATCAATGGCTCAAAATAATTACGAAAAGGAAGTCGTAGGAAGAAAATTGTGGAAGCCAATTTTGGAAAAGTAGAAAGGTGTATTCGCAATCCATAATTTTCAATCTGAGTGCGGAAAGGACCGTTGTAGCCGCATAATTGTGGAAGTCCATTTTGGAAATGGAAAAGTGTATCCGCAATCTACAATTGCGGAAAGGGTCTTGCGAAAATACGATTGTGGAAGACTCGATTGCAGAAATTGAGTTGTGGAGCCAATCCTATGGAGAACTCAATTGCATAAATTGAGTTGCGAAAACTCAAGTTTGTGAAAAGTTGATTGCGAGAGAAGAATTGTGGAATCATAGTTGCAGAAGGATATTTCCATCAGTATTTTGTTCCAAAGAACAAGACTTTAGGTATGCTAGATTTCACCTACCATTAGTTTTGGTATCATAGCAGGCTAAAGATGATGCCAAGACAAGGACGAATGAGTGGAGTCCCTATAGGACGTGGTCAAGGAATACAAGTGTTAATATTCCATATGCTAATCTAGATTATCAGCATTCAATTCAATTTCACAACAAAAGCATATAGACAAGATCAATGAAAGAAACAGTATCACAAGATCAACATAGATTTACCCTAGGAAAAACCTAAATGAAAAAACCCACCAAGAAAAGCTTCCTCAATATAGATGATCAAAAGATAAAAGATAAGACTTCAGACTTGTCCTTCTCCTCCTTGTAGATAAGACTCTCTCTCTCTCTCTCTCATGCACTACACAAGTGTGTGACTATGTGTTCAAATGAGGAGCACTTCACTTTTATTTATATTCTTTTGTTCACTTGAATTTTTACTCAACCAAATCGGCCCCACTAAAATTGACAGGGACGACTTCTCTAGGAGGACTCAAAACAACTCTTTATTATATTCTGGAGGGTGCTAATGACCCGAATTACAATGGAGGGGTTTTCCTCATGACTCTTTACTGATCTATTACAATATTAATGATTCTCCTGATAGGAACATCGCGGTACAATGAAATACAAATGATTCTCCCGATAGGAACATCAGGGTATAGTAAGTGAATACACTTTGAAGTTACAATAATTCAACACTCCCCCTTAATGAGAAGGGTATTCTACAACAACAACAACAACAAAAGTAGGAGAAGGAGAGAGATCATATTCAACATCATCAGGGTGATACATTTATAAATCATTGGAATCTTTTTCATCATCTTTGACATATAGTCTTCATCTTCAATTTTAGCAGCAGCAACATTTGGATCGTTCGATCGAGAACATCATCATCGATATTTTAGTCTTATTCAATCAACAACATCATCATCAACAATACTTTGACCTTTCGATCAGAAACATCATCATCATCAACACTTTGAGCAACATCATCATCATCATCAGCAATACTCTTGATCTTTTGAACAGCAACATCATCATCAGTAGTAGAAATACTCTGCTCTTTTGATTAGCAACATCATCATCATCAACAACTTGCAATCCACAATACGAAGGAGAAATTCTATGGATCACTTTAGGACTTAAGTCCAGGGATGATACAATCCTACCACATTCTCGAGGACCAAAGTCTCCGGATACTATTATGGGGTAATCACTCCCTATCACTTTAGGACTTAAGTCCAAGGATGATGCAATCCTACCACATTCTCGAGGGCTAAAGTCACTGGATAATATTACGGGATAATCACTCCCTATCACTTTAGGACTTAAGTCCAAGGATGATGCAATCCTACCACATTATCGAGGACCGAAGTCACCGGATACTATTACGGGATAATCACTACCTATCACTTTAGGACTTAATTCCAAGTAATATGCAATCCTACAACATTATCGAATACCAAAGTCTCCATATCATTTTAGGACAAGTGTCCAGGGATGATACAATCCTTCTTCTTTCTCGGAGATAGAAGTCTACGGATCTCTTTAGGACAGGTGTCCAGGAATGATACAATTCCACTGCAACATCACTACTCCCACTTTTGGGGAAGTTCCTTTTAAACAACACCAAGAACTTCTTGAAAGTATTCAAACTTTATTCGATACAGAGGCTTCGTCAACACATTAGTAACTTGTTCATTGGTACTCACATACTAGATTTTTATGGATCGCTTATGTATCATATCTCAAATGTAGAAATACTGGATTTTTATGTGCGTCAATTTATCATGGAACATTGGGTTCTTCGTCATCTTTATACAACTCTAGTTATCACATAGAATCACTATGGTATCCAAATCCAAGTTAAATATACCCGACATCAGCTTCTGAATCCATATGGATTCACAACTAGCAGAGCAAGCTTCTATATATTCTACTTCAGCCATGCTAAGAAAAACACTGGACTGTTTCTTGCTAAACCATGAAATCATAGCAGACCCCAGACAATAACATCCACCTGATGTGCTTCTTCTATCTGAGACACTTCCAGCCCAACCTGCATCTGTATAGCTATACAATTTGTAGCCATGGTTTACATCATAGTATAGAACAAAGTCTATAGTTCCTTTCAGATATCTCATCACATTTTTTGCAGCTACTAGTTGAAAACGTCTAGGTTAAACTAGAGACTGACTCAAGGTGTTCATAGAAAAACATATGTCTGGTCTGGTATTTCTTAGATACATCAACAACCCAATAATCTGTCTATATTGAGTCACATCCACCAAATCTGATGATTCATCAGCCAGCAACTTCAAGTTGGTATCCATGGGTGTGGCCATGGATTTACATTCCGACATATCAAATATTTTCAAGATTTCCACTGCATACTTTCCTTGATTGATAATTATTCCTTCTGAGTTATGCCATACTTCCAGACCTAGGAAATAATGCATTAACCCAAGGTATTTCATCTCTAATTCTTCAGCGAGCTTCTTCTTGCATTCTACAATATGTTTCTCATTCCCAGTCAGAAATAGGCCATCCACATATAGTAATAGTATGATAGGTTCATCTTCTATAACGTTCAAGTCAAGTTTAGGATCAGCTTTACTCTTGGTAAAGTCCAAGCTCATCAAGAAACTGTCTATCCTTCCATACCAAGCTCTAGGAGCTTGCTTCAGGCCATACAGGGCCTTCTTCAGCTTGCATACGTGAGTTCATCTGTCTTCAACTTTGAATCCTTGTGGTTGTTCTATGTATACTTCTTCTTCAATCACACCATTCAGGAAGGTTGTCTTCACATCCATCTAGTGTAAGTCCCACTTCATCATGGATGTAAGTGCCATGATGGCTCTAATCGAAGTATACCTTGCTACTAGTGTAAATTTTTCTTCATAATCAATTCCTTCTTTCTGAGAGAAACCTCTAGCCACAAATCTTACCTTGTATTTCTCTATACTTCCATTAGCTTCATGTTTTATCTTGTAAATACACTTGGAATATACCACACTCTTGCCTTTTGGTTTTGGAACTATATCCCACACATCATTCTTCATTATTGATTGGTATTCTTCCGTCATTGCTTCTACCCATTCTTTCTTCTATACAGCTTCTTCATAGTTTGCAGGTTCTTGATCTATAAGATCACACATTAAGGCTACATAGTTGGAAAACAGCTTGGGCTTCTTGCTTATCCTTGTGGAGCCTTCATGAGCTCCATATCTTTCTGATTCTTGTAAAATTTCTCTTACCCAAGCAGGTTTTCTCTTCTGTGATATCTCCATCATAGGAGGTTCTTGTGGTTCCATCATATCATGATCTTCAGGGAGGAATGTAGCCTCTACATTTATAGGAGGTACATCTTACTCATATACTTCTTCATGCTGACATTTTCTAGATCTCTTGAGAGCTGCTTCTTCATAGAATGTTACATCTCTATTGATTTCCATGTGATGGAATCCAGGAATGTAAATTCTGAATTCCTTGGATACTTCACAGTATCCTACAAATATTCCCTTCTTTCTAGAAGGGTCCAACTTGGTTATTTTCTCTTTTGGTATGTGAACATATACTGGACAACTGAATAACTTGAGGTGACTTACTTCAGGATTCTTTCCCATGAACATCTCCTCTGGAGTCTTGAATCCAAGGGCACTGTGAGATATTATATTTTGTACATAGACAGCAGTTTTTGCTGCTTCTTCCCATAGATGCATTGGAAGATCTTGATCATATATCATTGTCTTCAATGCCTCCGTGATGGTTATGTTCTTTCTTTCCACAACACCATTGTGTTAAGGATTGTAGGGAGTAGTTAGTTCCCTCTTGATTCCAACATCTTTACAAAAGGCTTCAAATTATTTTGAAGTATATTCTCTACCATTGTCTTATCGGAGTGTTGATTCTTTTGTCTGAGAATTTTTCTATCAAGGCTTTGAATTACTTGAATTTTTCAAACACTTCGTTCTTTGATTTCAAGAAGTATATCCTTGTTTTTCTCTAATAGTAATCAATAAATGTAATATAGTGTTCAAAACCACTCAAGGATGTAGAGGACATTGGACCACATACATCTGAATGAATTAATTCCAACGTACCTTTAGTCTTCGTTTCACTCTTTGGAAATGGATTCTTGATATTCTTTCCTTATTCACATCCTTTGAAAATGCCTTCATGGTTGATTTTCAATTCTGGTAATCCTGTCACTAATTTTTTCACATGAGGTAGTGCTTTGTAATATATGTGATCAAGCCTCCTATGGCACAGTTCACTAGGGTTAGTGGTCTCTTGAGCAAGGGTTGTTTATGAATGTCCCTTGAGTTTATACAGGCCTCCTTCTTCTTCTTCGATGACAACTGCATCTTCAATTGACTTTCCTTTCGGCCACATGAGTACTTGTCCATCTATGAATGCTACTCTATATCCTTTCTTATCTAATGTTGAGATAGAAAGTAAGTTCTTCTTTAGACCTAGAACATGTAAAACTTCCTTCACCTTTAAGGGGTTTCCTGAATCAAGCTTGTAGCTCGCTTCACTAATTCCTTTGATTGGATATTGATATTCGTCTCCTAGAGATACTTTCTGAGGAGAGTTCCTTTCTTCAATTTTTGACAGAGTTTTCTTTTGTCCTTTCATGTGCTTTGAAACACCACTATCAATAAGCCATGTGACTTCTCCAGGTGTTACAGACCCAGAGAGTGCAGAGAATAGTACATACTCTTCTGCATCTTATTCTCTTGCTTGATTTCTTTGAGGTCCTTCTTCTTCTTCTTCTTCATCCTCAGCTTCAGCTAAATGTGCATGATGTCTTTTGTTGTTATTCCTCTTCTTGTATTCTTCTTTATTCAAAGGACAATTTTTGGCAATGTGTCCTACCTTATCACAATGAAAACATTGAAAGTTGGAGTAGTCCCTATTTGGGAGACTTTCTCTTGTTCTTTGGAACCTTTCGGGAGATCGAGACTCCTTGTGGTTTCCCTTCTTGAAGTTGGTTTGAATTATTCTTCTCTTGGTATGGATGGCTAGGGATCGATCATCTTCCTTCAGTAGAGCTTCTCTATTGGCCACTCTAGCCTCCTCTTGAATACAATCTTCCCATACAATATTAAACTTCATGCTTTCCTTTTTGGCACACATCATTTGGATGAATGACTCCTAAGGTCTAGTGAGACCATTGAGAGCAGTCATAACCAACTCATATTCATCAAGGTTGTCTCCAATGGCTTCTAGTTGTTCCTTGAATTGGGAGACCCTTGTGAAATAGTCCTGGATGGATTCTCCATGACTCATCTTAGTGCTCTTCAATTGAGCTCTTAGATTCATCTTTCTGTTGATGTTTGTTCCTTCATACATCCTTGCTAGGGCATCATACATTTCTTTTGGAGCCTTCTTGGATGAAACTTGAGGGATCAAGTGATCCTTGGTAGAGTTAGCAATAATCCTTTGTTCCCTGATCAGATCCTTTGTGTGCTTCTCCTTAGCTTCAGCCTTAGCAGGTTATGCAACTTCATCCTTGATATATTTGTCAAGATCATTCTCCTTGAGAATGAGGCCAATTATCTATTTCCATGCTCAGTAATTCTCTATGCCTTCTAGTTTGTCCTCAAGCTTGGTGCTTAGGGCCATCTTGATAGGAGATTACAAAAAATAGAAATTCTAGAAAATGAGAAACTGATCTTACCAGGAGATGTGTTGACTGAGACGAGTTGATTGGTGTGCTTGGTTTCTAGCTTGCGAGATTCTAAAGTGCAGTTTTTCTGGTTCTCTGGATTTCTGCAGTTTTATGGTCCAGTGTCAAAGTAGGGTTTGACTTTTCTGGAGATTTACTCACTCGAAAAATTCAATCTCAAGATCAGTAGATGCGCTCTATGAGCGCACAAATTTTCATTTAATCAAATCTTAAAAATCAAAATTTTCCCCGAAACCTAATTTCTTGTCGGAGAGGGAGAGAGGTTTGTTTCACCTTGTGAAAGATGTCCTATTTAGGTTAGCTCTGATACCATGTTAATATTCCATATGCTAAGCTATATTATCAACATTCAATTCAATTTCACAACAAAATCATGATAGACAGGATCACTGAAAGAAACAATATCACAAGATCAACACAGATTTACCCTGGGAAAACCCTAAAGGGAAAAAACCAGCAAGAAAATCTCCCTCAATATAGATGATAAAAAGATAAAAGATAAGACTTCAAACTTGTCCTTCTTCTCCTTGCAGATAAGACTCTCTCTCTCTCTCTCTCATGCGCTACACAAGTGTGTGACTATGTGTTCAAATGAGGAGCGCTTCACTTCTATTTATATTATTTCGTTCACTTGATATTTTACTCAACCATGTCGTCCCCACTAAACTTGACTGGGCCAAATTCTCTAGGAGGACTCAAAACAACTCTTTATTATATTTCGGAGGGTTCTAATGACCCGACTTACCATGAAGGGGTTTTTCTCATGACTCTTTACTGACCTAGTACAATATTAATGATTCTTCTGATAGGAACATCGGGGTACAATGAAATACAAATGATTCTCCCGATAGGAACATCGAGGTATAGTAAGTGAATACACTTTGAAGTTACAATAATTTAACAACAAGCTATGGAGACAGACACACAAAGGGACTTAAGAAAACTCCAAGCTAGGATGGAAGCTATGGAGAGAAAGAATTTAGAGAGTACAGACACCAGTGATGAAGAAGAATCCTATGAAGATGAGAGAGAGGAGGTTTCTGAAGAAGTAAAAGTATTGAAGATGTTGATGAAGGCTAGTAAAAGACCCAGACTTGAAGTACCTATGTATGAAGGTAATCTTAATGTTGAAGAAAGCATGGATTGGATCAATGCTTTAAAAAATTATTTTGACTTTAAAGAAGTTGAATATAAAAAGAAGGTGAGATATGCAGCGACCAGACTGAAAGGGAATGCATCTATATGTGCGATGAACTTTAGATCCATAGGGAAAGAAGAGGTAATCCTAAAATAAAATCTTGGGATAAAATGTTATATAAATTTAATGTCAATTTATGCCTAAGGATTGTCAGTTGAATTTAATTATACAACTAATGAATCTTAGACAAAAGGGTATGATTGTTAAACAATATACAGAAGAATTCCTTAAGCTGAGTATTAGAGCTGGACAGACAAAATGGGATGTAGAAAGAGTAGCTAGATATATAAATGGATTGAGATATGAGAGACAAGATGAAATCAACTTGTTGAATTTGAAAATTGTTGAATATTCTTATCAGGAAGCCTCAAGGGTAGAAGAAAAACTATTAAGAAAACTAAACCAAAAGATCAGAGGGAGAAATACAGCAAGAGGGAGAGGATTTCCAAACAAAGGGGGTAGGACTCCTAAAGACGAGGAAAAAGGTTATAGTAGCCAAGTAACCCAAAGAGGAGGATTCAGAGGATGCAGAGGAAGAGTAAGAAATAGAGAATTGAAATGTTATACATGTGGATAAATTGGACACATGTCATGGGAGTGAACAAAGAATAAACCTGCAGCTCATAGGAATGCAAACATTGTTGAGGCTTGCGAGGAGTCCAGTGAAGAAGAAGAGGTGAATAATCCTCCCTGGGAAGGAAAATATCTTATGCTGAAGAGAGTTTTAGTAAAGACAGAGAAGAAAGTGCATGAACCAGCCCAGAGAAAGAGTTTGTTCAGGACTAAACGCAAGTCACAAGGGAAGTGTTGTAAGATGGTTCCTGGCAGAGGTAGTATAGATAATTTGGTCTCCACTATGATGGTAGATAAGTTTGGATTGGACAATCTGAAACATCAAACTCCTTACAAAGTGTCGTGGTTGCAAAAAGGACATCATCTCTTGGTGAATGTGCAATGCAATGTGGAGTTTCAAATTGGTACTTATGAAGATGTGGTATTATGTGATATAATTCCTATGGATGTATGCCATATACTCTTAGGGATGCCATGGAAATATGACAGAAAATATGTTCATGATGGAAGAAATAACATGTATTCTCTGGAAAAGGATGGAAAAATACATACATTGTCACCATTGGAGGATGAAGCAATTCCAGAAGGTTCAGGGTCTAATATTTTGTTGATGACTAGGAAAGAACTATTACAATAGGTCAAGAAGGATGATGAGCTACATTTTTCTCTTGTTGGAAAACCAAAGGTAATATTAAATTGTACAAATTTAGATTATTTTCCTACTAAAGTTAGATCCTTGCTTGATGAATATTTTGATATTATTATGGATGAGTTACCAAATGTTTTACCTCCTGTGAGAAGTATTAGTCATGACATTGACTTAATACCTGGTGCAAGTTTACCTAATAAGGTTTCCTAGAGACTAACTCCTCAAGAGAATGAAGAGATCAAACAACATGTACAGGAGTTGTTAGATAAAGGTTTGGTCAAAGAAATTTTGAGTCCATGTGTAGTACCCATTGTGGTTAGCCCAAAGAAGGATGGTGTATGGTGAATGTGCACTAAATCCAAAGCAATTAATAACATCCCTATCGGGTACATATTTCCTTTACCCCACATTGATGATTTGATGGATTGTTTGAGTGGTTCATATTATTTTTGAGAGATAGATTTGAAAAGTGGTTATCATCAAATAAGAATAAGAGGAGGGTATGAATGGAAGACTGCATTCAAGACTAATAATAGAATGTATGAATAGTTAGTAATGCCATTTGGGATTACTAATGCACCTAGTACTTTTACGATATTGATGAATGAGGTCTTGAAAGAATACACTCGAAAATTTGCGATAGTGTATCTCGATGATATTCTGATTTTCAGTCAAAATAAACAAGAACATTTGAAACATCTTAAATTGGTGTTGGAAACCTTGCAAAAGGAGAAGTTGCTGGTAAATCTGAAAAAGTGTAGTTTCTTGAAGAAATAGTTGATTTATTTGGGATTCATGGTTTCACAAGAAGGTAAGAAGATGGATCTAGATAAGGTGAAAGCAATTTTAAGTTGGCTAATTCCAAGAAGTGCATATGAGGTAAGGAGTTTTCATGGAATTGCAAGTTTTTATAGAAAAATTCATTAAGAATTTTAGTCAAATTTGTGCACCTATAATAGACACCTTTAGGGGAAGTAGACAACCTTTCAAGTGGACAGAAGCAGCTGGCATAAATTTCAAATTGTTGAAGAAGAAGATCACTGAGAAGCCTTTTATAGCTTTTCCAAGTTTTGATAAGGTTTTTCAAGTAGAGACAAATGCTAGTGGGACAACAATAGGGGTTGTTCTGAGTCAAGAATAGAGACCAGTAGCATACTTAGGCAAGAAGTTAAATGAGGGAAAAAAATTATTCCTTATATGACAAGGAGTTATATGTTGTTGTACAAGATCTCGAGAAATAGAGACATTACTTGATGACCAAAGAGTTTGTGTTATATTCTAACAATCATGATTTGCAGTTTATAAATAGTCAACCTAAAGTGAATCAGAAACATGCTAAGTGGGTGGAATTTTTGCATAAATTTACCTTTGTGATCAGGCATACAAGTGGAAAATCTAATAAAGTTGTTGATTCTTTAAGCATAGTAAGTTTGATCTTGCAGGAAATTAAGGTCAATTCTTTGGGATTTGAAAGATTAATTAATATGTATAAAGAAGATTATGATTTCAAAGATATATATGCATCCTATGAGAATCCAGTTGCCCGTAATAGAAACCAGTGGTTGGACTACATGTTACAAGAAGGATTGTTGTTTAAAAATAGTAAGTTGCGTATTCCAAAATGATGTATGAGAGAATATTTGATACAAGAGAAACACAATGGAGGTTTGTCATGACATTTTAGACAAGATAAAACATTTTCTCAGGTGATTACTTTTTGTTTTTGGCTAGGAATGAAACATGATGCAAACAAGTTTCTTGAAAAATGCAGGATATGTCAACATGCCAAAGGGAGAAGACAAAATAATGGACTATATCAACCCCTACCTATTCCAACTAGACCTTGGGATTCCATCCGTATGGATTTTTTTTTCTGGGATTGCCTAGAACTCAGAGGGGAAATGATTCTATTTATGCAGTAGTGGATAGGTTTTCAAAAATGACTCATTTTATTGCTTGTAAGAAAACCAATGATGCAACAAACATTGCTAATTTATTATATTCAGAAATTGTAAGGTTGCATGGTTTACCTTTAAGCATTGTGTCTGAAAGGGATACAAATTGTTGGGATATTATTAAACCCACTCATAACTTAGGATAAAATATTTAATCATTATTTGATTGAATTCCTACCCACTAGCTAATTAGTTGGAATCCACTTGCACCTTAAAGTCAACACATGCCATTTATACCCTAGGAATGATTTATTTATGATTTTGGGTTGATATTGACCACTTTATGGACTCCCAAAATTAGTAATTGTACTTTCCTATAGATTCTTCCTTATTCTGCTTTTGTCTGGCTTTTCTGTGGATGAGGTAAAGCTAGTTAACTAGGAAACCGATACCTTTTGTTGCCAACCCATCCTCCGTGAATTTCACTCCATATTCCAGGATTAGCATGTTTTTCCATCACTCTTGACAACTCACTCATGTTTTTTCTAATTCATGAGGTCCTTGACTGATTTGGGAAGTGCTTTAGCCACCTATGGGGATTTATCATATTTGGTAAGTCTGATTTATGAGCTAGCAATGAGTTGTCTTCCATCAACTCAAATCTCCTTTATAAGGATGTATTACCATTGTAATAATATAAATTCTCATTTATTAACCATTCATTAATTCATCTTCTTCTCTCCTTATGCTAATTCTCCTTGTGCGTAGATTCTTAGCTTGTTTGTGGAATTCATGTTGCCATCAAAGCTTTAGAATTCTAACATGGTATCATATCCTAGGATATCAAAGTTTTGACATGGTATTAGATCTTTGGGAGATCATCAATTAATTCTCCTTTTAAATTTGTAGGTTTATTTGTAGTTGCAACAACTTCAATATGGATTTGAAAGTTCCTCTACTATATCCTTTCAACTATGTTGATTAGAAGCCAAAGATGAGTGCATACTTGAAGAGGCAATGCCTCTTTGATTTCTCCATTGGTGCTTTGATCGAACCTGAGTATTATGAAGAGAATATTGAGTGGTTGAATAATTGTGATAGAGATTATGGAATTATGTGTTTGGGAATGTCTCCAAATATACATCATCTCATAGATTCTATTGAATATACATTTGATATTTGGAACAATTTGGACAAAGAGTTTGGTGTGCAGGAAGTAGAATATGAAGCATGGAGCAAACCCAGCATCTCCTTATCTTCTCTCTCTCTCAAGATGTCTTGGCCTCTACATTCTCTAATGAATTTATTTATGATGGAGAAGTTTCTCATGTAGTTCATGTTGTTGCTACCCTCTTTGATTCGAATGATTCTTCCTTCAATGAAGAAGAAAATTTTGAAGAGCAATATTTTAATGTGTCTCTTGAAAATACTGATGATGAAAAAGAAGTGACAAATGGAGCTGCTATTATTATTGATGATTCACTCACACATTCATTGTTCTCTATGTCTTATATCATAGATTCTGAGATCTATGTGCCAGATCCTTCACACTTTGTGCATGCCTCTCTCATTGATGGTGCACAACCCGATGACTTCCAAGATGTTTGCTTAGCCATATCAAGTCCTATTAGTGTATTTCCACTTACCATACTTGATATCGTGTGCTTTTGGCATCTCCTCTTTTGTTCTTGGCATCAATACTGAGAGCCTCTTTGAATATTTTGAACATCTCCTTCCTTCCTCCTTTCATACTTCTACTACAGAGGATCCATTATCAATGTGTTCCCATGAGTCTACTAATATTATTATGTGTGTTCTTTTGGATTCCTTGGAAGCTAGATCAACCCATGGAGTTCATGCATTCACACTCTTTGATCCTTTGCATTATCTATGTTCCTACATGATCACTTGCACACATCCTCTCTGTGTAAATGAAGTTGGAGACCTCATAAATTCACTTGGACTCTTATTTCACCTATATGGATCTTATTTCATCTCTATTGGTTCGAATTTCAATTCATTACATCATATTGGAGCTGATTACAACTCTCAAGATCTTTAACATCATTGGATCTCAATTTTTATACATGGTCCTAGTTTCCATCCTACAGCTGTCCATGATCTAGGTGAGCATATTTTTCTTCTTCCCAAGAAGAAGATTCCTCCAGACATCAGCATTTAGTTTGGAGCAGCATCAATAGAATTTTTGGTTTTCCTCTCATGTCCTTCCTTGAGGGAGTATTTTTCCCAATGTGGTTTTTCCTCATTCCTCAGCTTTTTTGGACATAATAATTGTTAAAGGGTGATCATAGACTTGTTTTTGGGCCCTATATACACCTATATTGCTTACATACCATCATAAATTCAGACTTAAAGGGGGGTGTTGGGATATTATTAAACCCACTCATAACTTAGGATAAAATATTTAATCATTATTTGATTTAATTCCTACCCACTAGCTAATTAGTTGGCCCCCACTTGCACCTTAAAGTCAACACATGCCATCTATACCCAGGAATTCTTCATTTCTAATTTTGGGTTGATATTGACCACTTTATGGACTCCCATAATTAAAAACTGTGCTTTCATACAGATTCTTCCTTATTTTTCTTTTATCCGACTTTGTTGTGGATAAGGTAAAGTTAGTTAACAAGGAAACTGGTATATTTTGTTCCCGACCCATCCTCCATGACTTTCTCTCCATATTCCAGGATCATTAGAGGAATTTTGGGGTCTAAAATGGGCCTCCTAAGGAAAATAATAAAATAATAGTTAAAATAATAAAATAATATTGATTAATTTTGGAGGAAGAAAGAAAAAACTCCTTTTTGTGTTCGTATTTTCGACATATCTCCCTGTGTTTTTACTCAAATTTCGAACAGGAGAGCTCGTTGGATGCGGAATTTGATTCCGCATCCAATGAGTACCCACACTGCATACTTTTGACAGACCCCGCTACCCCAAAAACAAAAAATACCTGAAAAAACATGATGATGATGTCATCATCACGTTTTTTCAGGTATTTCTTGTTTTTGGGGTAGCGAGGTCCGTCAAAAATATGCAGTGTGGGTACTCGTTGGATGCAGAATCAAATTCCGCATCCAACGAGCTCTCCTGTTCGAAATTTGAGTAAAAACACAATGAGATATGTCGAAAATACGAACAAAAAAAGTAGTTTTTTTTAATGACAAATATGTCAATTCAACCATTATGGTTGACTTATTTTATTGAAATTCTATTGGTTCTTGAATTCCAACTCATAAAAACTTATTTTGGCACGTTTTCTTATAAGGCCCATTTTAGACCTTAAATTTCCTCTAATGTATCATGTTTTTCCATCACTCTTGACAACTCACTCATTATTTTGTTAATTCATGAGGTCTTTGACTGATTTGGGAAGTGCTTTAGCCACCTATGGGGGTTTATCATATTTAGCAAGTCTGATTTATGAGAGAGCAATGAGTTGTCTTCCATTAACTCAAATCTCCTTTATAAGGATGTATTACCATTGTAATAATATCAATTATCATTTATTGATCATTCATTAATGTGTGTTCAATAATTCCTCTTCTTCTGTCCTTATGCTAATTCTATGCAATTCCTAGTCAGGTTAATTGTGTGCTTAGATTCTTAGCTTGTTTATGGAATTCATGTTGCCATCAAGGATTTAGAATTCTGAAAAAAATGTTGGTGATTTTTACATAACTTTGTGGAAGAAGTTGGGAACCAATCTCAGTTTTAGTTCCGCTTATCATCCTCAGACTTATGGTCAAACTAAAGTGGTGAACATATGCTTGGGAAATATACTGAGAAGTCTTGTTTATGAAAATCCAAAACAATGGGATTTATCTCTTCCTCAAGTTGATTTTGATTACAATGATTCACCTCACAGAAGTATAGGTATGAGTCCTTTTCATATTCTATATGGGATGCACCCCATGGGAGTAAATGAACTTAGAAATTTGGGAGGACATGATAAGATAC
>LPNX010548792.1:95000-102674 GCA_001517045.1 Pseudotsuga menziesii
TAGTCACCTCAAAGACTATAGATATCCCACAATATGATATTTTATTTATTTCATCCAACTTTTTGATGCGATATCCACATTCATTCCACCACATATCCTTATGGTGTTTTATCTACAACAATACATACACGAAAATATTACATAATGATCCAATATTTATTATTGAGTGCGTGTTTATGCCATGCATGAAAAAAAATCAATGTGTACATCAATATATTTGCAAAAAAAATAGTGTGGTTGATTAATATGTGTTCCTGCTTATCTTTTAAACCATATGCTAAATCGATTTCCCTTTGTGTAAGATTGGTATCTCCATTGCGACGTGTTTCTTTAACCAATGAAGCCACCCCTTCCCATGATATTCCATGGTCATATTGTTCATATCGTTCAATCCATACCTTCATCCAGTCAATATTGTTTGTGATCATATAAATGAATTGCATCCCACTCTTAACCAACTGCTTGATGACAATAAAATTTAAAATTCCATACAAATGTATGTTATCTTAACAAAGTATACACTCTTAATTGATGCAATATATTGAATATAAAAATAGAATATGTATGATATATATACATAAAAATAATCATTCAAATGTATTGTATTAATCAATATCCACTAGCTAATAATTACCTCTCACTTTCCTCGATCTACCTTTTCCCTTCAAGTACTCCCCTTCAAAATTGTTATTAGAGTTAGAAACACAAATGCGACATAAATTGATCTTTGACGCTAAATTAGGAAGATATTCACTAATGTACAACATGTTTTGGTATGCCATATATCCCTCCATCATAGAACCATCGGCATGTTCTCATTGTCTAACCAAACCCTTCATAAATTTCAAGTGCCTCTCAACCATCCACATGGACCTTAAGTGCATAGGTCCACACAATTCAATCTCCTAAACTTCGTGTCTAAGTTAGTTTTCATGTGCATTGAAAAGTTCTGAAGGTAGATATTTTTGCATTTCATTCATGAGATGAGGAATTTCTCTCCTCTAATACTTTATATCTTCTTTATGGATTTCTTTAGATGAAAACCATCTACAAGTGATGCAAACCAATAACGATATTTAACAAAAAAAACATTATAATACATAACATGAATTAGTGCACAAAAAAATATATAAGTTCTACGATGAATTAAACAAACACTAAGAACATGTAAAAAATTGCTACTTACCTCATGTATTTCCTAAGATTATATTTAACTTGTTTGAAATTGTTGTTGAAGTTGTTCGGAAGAGAGAGAGGTAGAACATGATGTAAGAATATATAAACCACGTCATTTTTTTTAAGAGTATAGAAACAAAATAACAACAATTTGTACTGGAATAAAAAAAAATTATATGCATACCATAATAATTACCTTCATGAATACATGCCAATCATGTGTTTTCACCCCCGCAAAATCACCTTTCTTTGTTATGATATTCTTCATGTTCACACAAAATCCAGTGGGAAATTTAATTTTTATCATGACTTCTTTTACTACATTACTTTGTTTCTCCTTTAACATCCATGGAAATGAGTTTATATTAATTTGGTCTCTGTTACTATGAAATTGAATGACATATTTCATTGCATGGTTTCCTGCTTGAATGTCTTTGCAATTTTTTAGAATTATTTCTTTCTCACTCCTTCCATCCAATATTCTCCATAATGGTTCAGTCATATTCTTTCCAATATGCATTTTATCAAATGGACGAGAAATTTATAGGTGGTCATAGTAGTCCAACCTATTGAATTGTTTAGGATAACTTTTCATTCCTCGTGGAAACCCATTAATTCCTTCATGATCACAACGAACATCATGAATCATAGTTTATAAATAAATTACAGAAATCAATGTCAATTACATTAAACAATACAATAAAAAAATACATAACATTTCATATACCATGATTCATACGTACCAGCTTGATGATTTCTATTATATTGCAACTTCCAGAGGTGAGGTGTCATTCTCTATAGTTTTAATGCAACCTCTTGCTTCCCATAGAATAGATTTTTTTTGGTAGTTCAATACATGTCATTCTTATAGATGAATTGCCTATACTCAACAAACATCTCCTTTCTTAATATTTTTAAACGACGAGATTTGATCTTAGGACCACAAACTGAACATGCATATTTTTCCTTTGTCTGAAGACCTACATAAAGAGATGGAATATCTATGTCAATTATAATTATATATAAAATGAATGGAATTTTTTTTTTTTAAATGTGTGCATAGTACTATATTAACTAGTTCATAAAATTAAATTCAATTAAAGTGGAACTTATAAAGACAACCCACAAAAAAGGGTTAACCCTGGGGCATCGTGTATTGTCCATACAAGCATTGCATGGAATTGAAATTTCATTTTTTGTATTGGTCTAGATACGTCATACATAATGATGTCATTCCATAACTTTAGTAGCTCGTCTATAAGAGGTTCGATATATACATTCATATCTTTAACTTGGTACTTACCTGATTTATTTGAACATATAAAATATATAATTATGAGTACCGTTTATATATATAAACCATCGACAAAAGAAAAATTAAAATATATATATGACATTAGGAAACAAAATATGACAAATGAGATGTCACTACATTAAAAAAAAGAATTGTAGACACAATATACCTGGAATAATCATCGACAACATTATGTGCTCCCTCTTTATTGACATCCATGGAGGAAATTATATTGTTGATAACAAAAATAGGCCACACCATGTAAATGGATCTCATCTCTGCAAATGGATTGACACAATCTACAGCCAAAGAAATCCTAATATTACAAGATTCTTCTTTAAAGTGAGGTTATTTTTCCTCCATATCTATAAATCCAAAACCATCCGTAGGCATTCGAATAATGTCATCTTAACTTTCCTTGCATGGTAATCCATAAATTGCACTATGTTTTTGCACCTGAACAGTCATTGGAAACGTGGAATAATGGGAATATAACAAAAAAACTTGCGAGGAACATTTTTTGATACTTGATCTTTTCGATATCTATTGCTATGAAATTCTGGGCATTCTGTAGCAAAATCATGTTGATTATACTATATAACATGGTCATCAGGGCATGCATGAATTTATTCATACTGCATTTCAATTTCTTTCATGATGGAAGATAAATCTCAATATGTGCGAGGTAAAATATTTGATGGTGGTAACAAAAATTCATCTATCAAGCTATAACAAATTAAAATAAAAATATAGTTAATATAATATATAAATAATATTAATGAAACGCATTTCATCCGTATTAATTTGACTTATGAATTAACAATAAAAATATTAGAGGAACAAAGATAACATTTATAACGATCATATATATGTGATGGATTATTTTACATACCTTAACATCTGTGTGACTGATGTGTTCGAAAGACCATTCATAACCTTCAAGTTCATTATCAACGATATAGCAGAGAGAAGATTTGTGTTGGAGTGTTCATAAAGGGGTTGGTATTCCTTCTCAAAAAGAGGTAAATCATGAACATCATTAAATTCATCAATATTTTCATGATCCGAGCATCATCATCATCCATTCTAACATTAAATGAATCATGGATCAATATATTTGTTCCACCATCTTCAACTATGTTATAAGTATGATCATCTTCTTCATTATGATCATTAACTTGTTCTCCATTATTCATAGCTTCATGTTCCTTCAGTACTTGTTCTGAAAGCACTTCCACTCGACAATATGCCTTAGGATGTCTTTGCTTTATAATTACATGAAAACATCAATATATATAAGTTAGTATAAGAAATATCAAAATAATACATACATTTACCAAAGCAATCAATATAAAAAACATTTATAATACAAAACTTACAAATGGATGATTGTCATGCCCCCCATCGGCGTGTCCATGTTCCCTACAATGTTTTTTGGTTGTTGTGATATTTATTCTTCTCCTCTTAAAGCCCTTGCATTAACTACATGGACAATAACATTTCTCATCACCCTTTCTTTTCAATCCATCCCATAATCTAGCAAGCAATTATCGATTTTGTTCATCGAGATTAGGAATATTTCTATTTGACATTTTCTCACAAAAATCTTGAATGAATACTATCTATTTAAAAAAACCAAGCTCCACACATCACTATTTCTACAAATATTCCTTCAAAGAATAAAATAATTTCCGCAAACCGTCGCTTCTATAGAAAACATGTCGAGATGTTTCTGTAATTTATAGATTTTCAAATTCATCTTTCATCAGATATCCAATGACAAGAAATCCTGGTTATCATTATAGAAACATGGGATATATGTCAAAAATTCGATGAGTGAGAGGTTGAAAATTCGAAAATAAAGACGTCGGAATTATGACATTAGGGATGTTGGAAATCTAATATGTATTTCTATCAATTTCAAAAATTTCAATCAAATTTCATAATTTGAAGGTGAAATCCTACTACACAGTATTTTTCGTCAAATGTCGTCAGATTTTCTCATTGGATTTTGGGTTCAAATTTTGTAGTGAAAGTTGGACATAGCTACTAGACATACGATTTATATCTAGGTCATACAGATGCAAATTTGAGCACAACCCCGACCATACAATTGTGGATCCATCGCAACCTGGGGAAAGGACTGAATGCTTAGCATACACCCAGGGTCTTCCTTTCATCTTCAACAAAGTACAATTATATCCATGTGAATACATGTCTTGAAGTTGAACATGGTAGAACCCACTTGATTACTGGTCAATAATGAAGATTGTTAACAAGTGCAAGGGAGATCACCATTAATGTCGATGATTCCCAATGTACCCCAATACATTCCTCCAAATGTGAATAAATGATTTGATGTTGAACATTCGGTTGAATATTTCGATCAAAGGTCAATGATGTAAACCTATTGTCGAAAGCGAGGAAATATGTCATTGATGTATACATATCTCAAGGCACTGCATTGTTTCTAAGACTAATTCTTGGATGAGTTGAAGTCGACAGGAATAGTCTCGTCGAAGGAGGTCCATGACATCAATGACATGAAACTCAAAACAAAGTTATATAATTTGAATATAAATTAACCACGGGACTGACTCAAAGTTAACTGACACAAAGGTAGTTTGACTATAGACACAAAATCTCAACACAATTTTCCTTTGAACATAGGGCGGCACGACCTGAGACTTTGAAGCATTGACTTAACGAGGCAGATACTATTGTTAAGATTTCATATACTAGACTCGATATCGTTAGTGTTCAATTCAAATTCATAGAAATAGCATATGCATAATCACTGAAAGAAACACAATCACAAGATGGGCACATTAGTTATCCTGGGAAACACTCAAGGGGAAGAAAACCCAACCAAACCTTCCTTTGTATAAGATGTATAAGATATATACTATGAAACGAGAACTATATACTATGAATGAGAACTCTACCCATAAAAACGATGATTTTTGCAAAAAAAACACCAAAAACACCCCCCAAATAGAAAAGTGTTGATACCAGTATACACGTTTTTTTTTTAGGGTAAAAAATAGAGCCATGGACTAAACATCCCATATTGTTGTTTAACAAAACTTTAAAATCAACCTTAAATTGGAAAAAAAGAAAAATTCTTGAAGAGATAAATTACAACTTTCTGGAAAATTGCATATTAAAGAAAAAACAAATTTCTCTAATAATTTCACCATTATAACCATATAGAAACAAAGAAATTATGATGTGATTCATAATGAGATAATATATTAGACCATACAAGAACAAATGGTTCATATAAATATTCAAAAATTCCTCTAGAGTTTCAATTACAAAAATCATACTAGTAAAAAGCATCTAACTGCCTCTTCAAATTCATCCATGGATTATGGATTATTACTTGGTCATTTAATTATCCTTTATTGATTTAAGTGGATAGGGCATGGAGGAATCGAACCATAGGAATCAAATAGTTTTCGTTTTTGTATAGGTTGTATTTAGAGTTATTTTACCCCCAATTGAAAAGTGATGCTATCAGTAGCTCACCCCTTTTTGGGGAGGGTAAAATTACAACTTTTGGAAACCCCGGTTGGTGACAATGCAATCAAAACCATAAATAAACTGTTGAATCGAAAATGTGATCGTCCATAATCACCTTGGTGTTTATTTAGGATTAAAACTACATCTTGTTTGAAACAATTGTCTTCCCAATCAACATTATTGCAACAAAAATACCAAAAACAACCTCTCAATCTAAAATAGGTGTTATTAATGGCTTCATTTTCTTCCGTTAAAATAGCAAGCTTTTTTAAACCATATATATCCCAAGAAAAAACATTTATTAAATAATCTTAAAAATAAATTTTTTTTTTTAAATTAATATCTTTTTGACAAAAAATAATATATATATATATATATATATTATATATAAAACCCTATTAAAACATAATCATGCAAACATATTTAATATTTATTTTAAAAAATTAAAAAACAAAAAAACATTTAGAGACGTGAACTTTATATAAATAAATAAAAAATAATCTATAAAATTTAAATTTTATATTAATAAAAAACAAAATAATTTAAAATTTATTTAAAAAAATAAAATTAAAAACATTTATAAAAACTAAGACACTTTAAAATTTATTTAAAAATAAATAAATAAAACATTTAAAAAGTTCCATGTTATAAAGAAAGGTGAATTTTATATAAATAAAAAATAATTTAACAAACCCATAAAAATTTATACACCTCAACGGGTGGCCCTTTGGCGGAGGTACCCTTTGAAAATGAGTAATTGATGGATTAAATACTCCTCTCTTGCTGGAGCTAATAATTTTACCATATCTCAAATCAAAAAGCTTTGTTTCCTTCACAGTGTCAAGTGATTCAAGAAAACATTTTAATGAGAAGACCATCAATTTTTTATTTATTTATTAAATTCACTTTATAGTAGGGAATCTTCTATCATCTATGTATTCATGATGATGCCATAAAAAAGGTGGGCAGGATAGACATAAATATATTAATTATATAATAGTTGATTGAAGAACAAATCTACTAAACATAAACTGCAAGCATTCAACGAGCCAATCAACCCTTGAAATGAGGTAAGAGTATTATGGATCCTAGGGAGACCCATGATTCCATAAATATATTTCAACTCAATTACGTATATATCATAAGCATAAAAAATGATTGTACAAATTTATTGCTTCGAGAAGCCTACCAAATTGTTGTATTAAATGGCATTGAAGTGATTGCATCGAAATTGATATATCAATTTAAAACATAACTATAGGTCTCTTATATCAATGTAAATTGATATATGTCCCGACTCCCATGTATCAATTTAAAGCATAACCATATAATGTTTGCATGAGCATTACATGAAGTCTCACCTCTTAAATTAGGATTATGTTTGAGGGTCGATGCTCGGCATCGAGCTCCTCTTCACACCCTCCCATGTATATATGTCCCGACTCCCATGTATCAATTTAAAGCATAACCATATAATGTTTGCATGAGAATTACATGAAGTCTCACCTCTTAAATTAGGATTATGTTTGAGGGTCGATGCTCGGCATCGAGCTCCTCTTCACACCCTCCCGTGTATATATGTCCCGACTCCCATGTATCAATTTAAAGCATAACCATATAATGTTTGCATGAGCATTACATGAAGTCTCACCTCTTAAATTAGGATTATGTTTGAGGGT
>LPNX010548792.1:104765-159432 GCA_001517045.1 Pseudotsuga menziesii
AAAACAATGTCTGAAAATGAAAATGTGTGATACTGGCATCAACCATTTTTGAAACGGGGGTAAAAATAGCTACTAAAATTAGGAGAGAGAAAAACGAGAACTGTGTCGAGTTCTCGTTTCATAGTATAAGTGGTTATAACCCAAAAAATAGGTATTCTCCTCCTTTTGTTTTCTCTCTCTCTCTCTCTCTCGTATGTGCTACTCAAGGGAGTGATTCTTTGTTCAAATAAGAATCACAACCCTCTTATTTATACACATTGAGCCAATTGACTTTTACCCTAAACAAGTCAGCCCCATTAAAACTGTCTAAACCGACTTCACCTAGGAAGACTCAAAACATTATATTATATTATTCATTAGGGTAATAAAGACCTGACTTACAATGGAGGCTTTATCTCATGACTCTATGATGACCAAATAAAACAGTAACACCCTGACGAGGAATAATAACATATCCCTTGGGTTACATCAGTAAAATACATTTAGAATATCCTTTCAAGTTACAATATTTCAACACTCCCCCTTAACGAGAAGGTTATTCTACTGAAAACATCATCATAGACTATAGGAGAACAAAGAGACAATATATTTAATAGTGCATCGAGGTAATACATCTATACATCTTAAGAATTTTTCACAATCAGTAACTGGAACAGTTACTCTTCAACATCTTCATCTTCTGCATCACACGATCACTTGATCCTTTGGCAACAACACTTCGATCTTTCAATCCTTTGTAGTAGCACTTTGATATTCTGATCCTTTACAGCAGTACTTTGATCTTCGATCCTTTGCAACTCTTTCGATCTTCTCCATCCTTCGTAGCAACGCTTCAATCTTCAATTCTTTGTAGTATTACTCTAATCTTCTTGATCCTTCACAGTAGCATCACTTCAATCTACTTGATCCTTTTGTCGCATCACTACCTACAGTACACATCATCTCTTTGTAGGATGATCAATCCCTATCACTTTAGGATGTTATTCCAAGGATGATGAAATTATCTATCAGCCTGATCCATAAAATAGATCAGTTGAATTGTCTACAACTAAATGTAGATCTCGATTGCACCCAGTGCAGGCCCTATCATCCATGAGGACTCATCATTGACCATCCATGCCACTAAGGTTAGGACCACTCCCAAGTGAGTGTTATACTATGGTATATACACTTATGTGTAGGCATACTCTTCCAAGAAAGAGTATTGTCTACAGAGAAGATCTCAACCGTATACAAAATGTCGGCCCATCGTAGAACAACCATACCACTGAGGTTAGAACCACTCCCAAGTGAGTGTTATACTACAGCACCGTGAGGACTCGTCATAGATAATCCATACCACTAAGGTTAGGACCACTCCCAAGAGAGTGTTATTCTATGGTATCTACATATGAATGTAGGCATACTCTCCATACAATATTATTTTCTACAGAGTAGATCTTGACTGTATACAAAATGCCAGTCATGTCCTCCATGAGGAATCATCATAGAGCATCCTTACCACTGAGGTTAAGACCACTCATGAGCAATTTTTATTCTACAATATCCACAATTTAATGTGGGTACTCTCCATGTGAGAGTAACATCTGCAGGGCCATCCTTAGTAAGGACCACTCTCATGCACATAGTTTTATACCTACCATCCTCAAGAGAGGATATTATTGTCCACAAGTGAATGCCATACCTTCATCACCACTTTCATCCATCATCAATATCAATATCATCATTACTCTCCCCTTCCTGGGAATTCCCATATTATCAACATGCTCCCCCTTTGTCCGAGGAGGGTTCATGTCATCGACCTGATCTTCCTTTTCGAGGAAGGTCCATATCTTCATCATCTGTAATTCTATCACAGTTCCTCCTTGCAAGGAAGGTATTTTCGAACTAAACCAAGCTTGTCACAAAAATATTCAAACTTTACTCGAGATAGAGACTTGGTCAGTACATCAGCAACTTTCTCATCAGTACTCACATACTGGATCTTGATAGCTCCCTTTTGTACCAAACCCATTATATAAAAATATTGGATTTCTATGTTATTCAATTTGTCATGGAATACCAAATTCTATGTCATCTTTATACAAATCTGGTTGTCACAGAGAATTACTATGGTGCCAACTCCATGTCAAACAATCTTGACATCAGCTTCTGAATCCATATCACTTCACAACAAGTGGAGCAATCTGCAATGTACATTGCTTCAGTTGCACTGAGAGAAACACTAGATTGTTTCTTACTAAACCATGAGATCATAGTGGATCCTAGACAATAACATCGACCTAAGGTGCTCTTCCTGTATTCTATACTTCTTGCCAAATATGAATCCATATATCCATACAATTTGTAGTCATGATCTCTCCCATAGTAAAGTCCCAAATCTATCGTACCTTTTAGGTACCTCATCGCATGCTTTGTAGCTATCAGGTGAACCCGTCTAGGTTTAACTACATAGTGACTCAAGGTGTTCACAGCAAATCATATATCTGGCCTTTTGTTTATCCGATACATTAATGACCCAATAATCTGCCTATATTGAGTCATGTCCATTAATTTTGATGTCTCATCAGACAACATCTTCAGGTTGGTGTCCATGGGTGTGTCCATGGCCTTACAATCCAACATATCAAATATTTTCAATATTTCTACATACTTTCCCTGATTCAAAAATATTCCTTCTAGTCTCTTCCACACTTCTAGCCCTAGGAAATAATGCATCAATCCAAGATCTTTCATCTTGAATTCTTTAGCTAGCTTCTTCTTGCAACATGCGATCTATTTCTCATTTCTAGACAGGAATAGATCATCCACACACAGTAATAGTATGACAAGTTCATCATCCATAATCTTCATATAAAGGTTAGGATCGGCTTTACTCTTGGTGAAGGCCAAGCTTGTAAAGAAGCTATCTATTCTACCATACCAAGCTCTAGGAGCTTGCTATACAGAGCCTTTTTCAAATTGCATACATGAGTCGCTATGTCTTCAACTTCAAATCCTTGTGGTTGTTCGATGTAAACCTCTTCCTCAATCACACCATTAAGGAAGGTTGTATTTACATCTATCTGGTGTAAGTCTCATTTCATCATAGAAACAAGTGTACTGATGGTTCTAATGGAAGTGTACCTTGCAGCTGGAGAAAATGTCTCTTCATAATTGATCCCCTCTATCTAAGAGAATCATCTAGCCACAAATATTTTTTTGTAATTTTCAATACTTCCATCAACAGCATGTTTTATCTTGTAGATCCATTTCAAAGATACCACACTCTTGTTTTCTAGTTTGAGAACTATATCCCAAACATCATTCTTCATGACTGAATGGTATTCTTTCATCATTGCTTGAACCCATTATTTCTTTTTTGCATATTCCTCATAGATAATGGGTTCTTGATCTACAAGGTCAGACATCAAAGATACATAACTGGAATATGGCTATAATCTTTTGTTGGTTCTTGTAGAGCCTTCTAGAGCTCCATATATTTATACTTCTTGTATGATTTCTCTTACCCAATCAGGTTTTGTCTTTCAAGAGATATCCATAGTAGGGGGCTTCTGAGGTTCTAGCACGTCATGATATTCAAAAGCTACCTTTTCAAGAGAGATTTCAGCTTCTACAATTTTGGGAGGTACATCCTCTTTATGTACTTCAAGCTAACACCTTCTAGATTTCTTAAGAGTTGTCTCTTCATCGAATGTTACATCCCTCCTAATCTCGATATGATGGAATCCTGAGATGTATATCCTAAATATTTGGAGACTTCACAGTATCAAACAAATATTCCCTTCTTTCTAGAAGGATTCAACTTGGTTCTCTTCTCTTTCAAAATATGTACATATGCTGGAAAGCTAAATATCTTGAGATGGCTTACTTCAGTTTTCTTTCTTGTATACATCTCTTCAAGAATATTGAATCCAAGAGCATTGTGAGATAATATATTATGCACATACATGGTTGTTCATGTTGTTGGATCCCATATGTGCATAGGGAGGTCTTGGTCATGAATCATGGTCTTTATTTCTTCCATGATAGTGCTATTCTTTCTTTCTACAACACCATTTTGTCAAGGATTATATGGAGTGGTTAGTTCCCACTTGATTCATGCCTCCTTACAGAATGCTTCAAATTCATTTGAAGTGTATTCTCCACCATTATCTAATCTCAGTGTCTTGATTCTTTTTTATGAGTGGTTCTCTATCAAGGCTTTGAATTCTTTGAATTTATCGAACACTTCACTCTTATTCTTCAAGAAGTATATCCAAGTCTTTCTTGAATAATCATAAATAAATGTGACATAGTACTCATATCCATTTAAAGATATGGAGGGCATAGGACCACATACATCAGAATGAATTGGTTCCAACATACCTTTTGTCTTTGTTTCACTTTTCGGAGAAGGATTCTTGATGTTGTTTCCTCTTGCACATCATTTGCAAGTTCCCTCATGCTCAATCTTCAGATAAGGTAACCTTATTACCACCTTTCTCACATAGGGAAATGCTTTGTAGTTGATGTGAGCAAGTCTCCTATGCCGTAATTCACTTGAGCTAGTAGTCTCATGGACAAGGGTTGTCTTTGGATGTCCTTTGAGCTTGTACAGTCCTCCTTCGTCTTCTCCAATGACCACAGCATATTCAAGTGTATTTCCTTTGGACCACATAAGTACTTGTCCGTTTATAAAAGAAACTCTATATCCTTTCTTATCTAGAGAAGAGATGGAAAGCAGGTTCTTTTTCAAACCTTGTACATACAGTACTTCCTTCATCTTCATGGAAGTCACAAAGTCAAGCTTGTAGCTTGATTCACCAATACCTTTGATGGGACATTGATAGTCATCTCCCAATGATACCTTCTGAAGAGAGTTCTTTTCTTCAAGTCTTGACAAGTTTTGGTTCTTCCTTGTCATGTGCTTTGAGGCACCACCATAAATAATCCATGTATCTTCTCCAGGTGTCACAGACCTAGAGAATGCAGATAATAACACATATTTGTCTACATCTTCACCTCTAGTTTTCTTTTGAGGCATTTCTTAGTCTTCATCCTCATATTCAGCTAGATGAGCATGATCTCTCTTTTTTTTCTTCTTCTTCTTTAATGATGGACATTCTCTAGAAAGATGTCCTATATTATGACAGTTGTAACACTGATACTTTGAGTAATACTTGTTCTTCTTCTTAAACTTCTTCTTTGAAGGCATATGATTACTCTTCTTGAAGTTTGATTGTTTTCTTCCTTTAGTATGGGTGGCTAGAGCTTGATCATATTATCTTAGGAGAGCTTCTCTATTGACTATTATAGCTTCTTCTTGTATGCAATCTTCCAATACTATGTCAACCTTCATACTCTCTTTTCTGGCACATAGATTCTGAATGAATGAGTCCCAAGGTCTAGTGAGACCATTGAGAGCAGTCATAACTAGGTCATCCTCATCAAGGGTGTCTCCAATAGCACTTAGTTGTTCTATAAATTGAGAGACCCTTGTGAAGTAATATTAAATAGATACTCCTTTTCTCATCTTGGTTCGCTTTAGTTGAACTCTTAGATTCATATTTATATTGATGTTCCTTCCCTCATACATTCTGGAAAGTGCATCATACATTTGATTTGGTTTCTTCTTAGATGACACTTGAGGGATCAGTGATCCTTAATAGAATCGGAAAAGATCAGCATTTCCTTGATTAGGTGTTGTTCATGCTTCTCCTTAGCTTCATCTTCTCTAGGTTCTGCAATCTCATCCTTGATGTACTCCTCAAGAAAATTATCTTTCAGAATGAGACCAATCCTATCCTTCCAAGCCAGGAAGTTTTCTATGCCTTCCAAATCATCCTCAAACTTTGTGCTTGGGGCCATCCTGTCCAGTAGGTCACTAAAAAATGATTTTTTGAAAAATAGGAGGCTAGCCTTACTAGTAGATGCGCTTGAATGAGGCATGTTGGTTGGTCCAACTGATTTTTGGATATCCCAAATCCTTACCCTTGAAATCCTACTTGCAGGTTACAGCTCTTCGGAATTTTTGGTTATGGTTTTCTGTAGTTTTCTGGTTCAAGGCCAAATTAGGGTTTGGATTTCCCAGGGCTTCAACCACCCAAAAAATTTGATCCTAGGCTCAATAATTGCACTCCATGGAGGCATAAATTTCTATGCAATCAAATATTCAAAACTCTAACTTTTTCATAAACCCTAATTTCTTCTAGAGAGGGAGGAGAGAGAATTTCACATTGTGAAATTTGTCCTATTCAGGCTAGCTCTGATACCATATTACAATTTCATATGCTAGACTAGATATAATTATTTTTAAATTCAAATTCATGGCAGTATCATATGTAAAATGTAATATCCCTTTTTGTAATTTTATTAAATGACCAATTTTTTCACTTTTTCCCCAATTTCAACCTTAACTAGTTTTGATGTCTAGACCTCAAAATTGACCCAAATGCTCCAAAATTTTCTCAGAAGGTACATGGCCGATATTAGAACTTAAATATTATTTTAATGGATGTTTTATTACCCCCCAATTACTTATTAAATCTTGCTTAATGTTATGTTCAAACTAGGAGTCTTTACTAGCAAATTGGGGCTCCAATTCCCCCTAGGTAATTGCCAGAAATGGCTTCTCAAATGGTCTCAAAGTCACTAGAATTTATGAATAGATGGAAGGGATGTGTAAGGCACATTTTTAAATTCTCATATGCATCATGGTTCAGTTTATCTAGGCTGTTATGAATCTTTCCAAAATAGCTCCCAAATCACAATTTTGACCCTTGGGGAAAAGGCACTAAATCTTCTCCCAATGTAATAAGAATGAGTAAAATGGCTTCAAATGCTTAATTATTGAACATGAGAATTGAAATACACATTAATTAAATTCCATTCATCATACATTTATCATATATAAACTCTTCCATTCAACATAATCAGCATTATCATATCATACATCAATGTAGTGGGGAAATGGCCATTGTTTGCTCACTAATAAACACTTTTCCTTACAACCATTTGATATTTTGACCCAATAATTTATAATAATTAATATTAGATAATATTCATATTATTATAATCATTAATGGACAATTAAAATCTCTCCCAATTCGAAATCATTAGCATTACAATGGTGCACAACAAGATAGTGGGGAAATGGCATTATTTCTTCATTGTTTAACAATTTTACATGAAATATTTTGGAATTTAGACCTGAGAGTATTTTTAAATTGAAATACATATAATTTAAATCATAACATAAAATAATGGAGCATTATAATCTTCCCCTAAGAGATCAATAGCTCACCCAAAGTGCAATCCCTCCATGAGCAAGAATATGCCATAAAAACTGGAAATGGTTGAGATAAAGTGTTGCAATAGAATAATACAAAAGATTCCATATATATTACACCTGAAAATAATACTCCATTAAATACCCAAGTGGCCTCTCTAAACACCAACTTGGATGGGAATCTTTCACCCTTGAAATTGGCTAATGCAAGAAAACTAGTCATCTAGTAGCTCTCACAATTTACAAATGACAATTTCTCAAATGATAAAAATCCATTCTCTTGGTTTTCTATTGTATTTTATAAACATCCTTAGACTTATAAGGTTCCCAATCCATCCACAAACTCAATCCAATCCGAATTAGGGTGTATGCTCATGATTTTCCATGTGTCCTCCCTTTCCTATCCTTCCACCTTCCTCAAAATCGAGTTGGATCCCATTGAGCTTCCCCAAATCACATGAGAGCTCTCTTGGATGCCCTATTTTGACCTAAAATGTCATATATGTCATATTTCAGCCTTCATATCTGATTTGTGTCATAGGTGTCATATTATCTTCATCATTGTTGTCATAGAGCTAGGGAATCTAGTCCAAGTGTCTCACTAGATCCAAAATGTCTCTTCCTCTTCCATGGGAGTTACTCTTCCACTCCAATTCGGCCTTAATTGATTCATGCCAATTATATTGACCTTCCAACTTATCCCAATACCCTTGGGATTCTTATGGATTCGAAATGACAAGAGGAGGATGTTATGTGGCATTGAAAATCTAGCTTGTGTGGGTCCCACATTCTCCATGTGTCTTCATGATCAATTGCCACTTTGATTTTTCCTTTTATTTATTCATTTAGATCATTTATTAAATATTTATGTTATTCTAATTGTCAAACATCATTAATTGTCCCCCTTATTCCAGATCTCAAAGCTTCCACCCCCAACCTAGGAAACTAATATTTTTTCTTCATGGCAATTATTTAACCCTTAGCATCAATTTGACAAACTCTCATGAATATGAAAAATGTGATTAGGCCATTGTGACCCAATTCAGAATTTGGGACATGAAAAATCCTCCCTTCCCGTTATTTCTTTTCCTCAAGCAATTTCAAACATGGGTGTTGAAGAACCTGCTTTCTGTATGATTCTTTGAAGTTGCCACTGAGTTTCCCAACTTTGAGTCTTTGAAATTTCATGAATATTTGAGAGAGGAACCACCAAGCTTGCTGCTGCACTACTCTGATTAAAATCACTTTATTAATTGGGGAATTCATCTCCCATACTTCTTGTTTCCCAAAAAAAATGAAATCAATGGGACTAAAAGCTATCCCAGGGTCTCATTGATTGTATTGCACTCCAACAATTAAGAGCGCTCTCCAACCCATACCATTAGGAAAGAGAATTCTGGGATCCCATTTTCTTGTATGCATTCTTCCAAACATCATGAGTACATAATATATATCATCAAAGTACATAAAAACATAATAAAAATGTACATCAAGGAGGTGCCTCATCAAAAAATCATGAAATTGCTTATACCTCCAAGTAAGTAGACCACCATTTGCCAAGTGCATACAAGCTTCAAGTGACCAATCAAATATGCTCCAATTACATAGGTGAGGATCCCATGTCCTATAATGCTGCTCCAAAAGGATGTGATATGCATCAAAATATTCAATCATGTATTATTTCATCCAAGAAGTGAATGAATAATATCCACTCAAATCCAAATGATAAAAAAGTGCAGAATTTTCATCATGGGAAGGATCCATATGGGTAGTATCATGCAACTCTTTCAAAAGTGTGAAACATTTGTCATAGATTGGTTCCAATGTAGAGGAATCATGCTCTTCTTTACAAATTTCCTAACCTTCATCAAGAGACAATTAAAGTTCCTCTTCCACCACATCAAGTGTTTCGATATCTTCAAGATCATCTTCAAACACATCAAGCACATTCAAATTTCCACATTTCTCATGATCCACCATGTCATGAGAATCCTCCAAACAATCTACCATTTGACAATCTGAAACATAGGAGGAAAAACAAGTGTCTTGCAAATTTTCAAGAAGTTGCTCATTTTGAATTGTGAGCTTATTAATAACTTCATTATTCCTCAAGTAGGATTCATGTAACCATTAACTAATCTCAATGAAATTTTTTCTATCAAAAATCGAAGACATGAAATTGCCTTTGATGTTGCACATTTCTCTTTGAATCTTCTCCGTGTCTTCAAGGAATGATGGCTCCTCTAAGGAAGCAACTCTCCAACAAGAATTTGATACCAATGCTTGAGTTTCATGGAGTATGCTAAGGGCCTCTTGGATCTTCTTTTCATTCATATTTAAGGACCCTTCAATAAAATGAGGCTCTTGCAAATTAACCTCCTCATCTTCTTCTTTCTTGCTTGGACCAACTTCATGAAGCTCAAGTGGTGATGGGGAAGTTGATATTGTTTCTTCTTCAACTACTACAAGGTATTCATTTCCATGTTTAATGGATGTTTTACTTGCAACAACACTTTCAAAAGTGATCTCTATGTCACCAACATAGAGGTGTGAGAACCCATCAGTAGGTACTCCTTCATAGTTCAAGCATCCATCATTAGATTCTCTTTGTTTCATTTCCAAGGTAGAATGTGTCTCGAAATTATCTTTAGTATTTTCAATAGAAACTTCTTCATACTCATGGGATGTCTATTCATATTTTTCAGAGTCACTTGGGAGTGAATTTTGATCCTCTTCATGTACTACTTCTACGTCACCTATTTCAAAACTAGGTGGTTCATGGCACTACAACAAAAACTGGATTTAGCGTCTCTTTTTGCATCCTTTTTTGTGTCTAGACCAACTTTCAGTGTATTTTTCTTCATTTTTTGGACAAAATGGCACAATTTCATGGGTTGGTGCTATTTTAGGCGTTTTTTACGTCCTTTTTCTAAACCTGGCCCAAATTACGACGTAATTTGCACCGGGTTTTGCACCTGGTTATGTGCCATGTTTTGCAGCAGGTTTTGCGACAGGTTTTGAGCCTAGTTTTACACCTAATTTTGCACCTAGTTTGTACATCTACTCTTGTTGCGCCCCCTTTTACGCCCATGTTTTCTTCAACTTTTACGCCCTTGTTTTCATCCATTTTTGCATCCTTTTTTACACCCACTTTTGCATCCACTTCTGCTTCTTTTTTTGCATCCCTTCATGCACCAAGTTTTGCATCCAAGTTTACATCCTATTTTGAGTCTAGTTTTGCGTCTCGTTTTGTTTCAGCCATTTTTGCATCCACTTTTGCATCCATTTTTTCGTCCACTTTTGCACCCACATTTTCATCCTTTTTTGCATCTAATTTTGCGTCCATGTTTATGTCTTTTTTTGCATCTACTATTGCATCCACTTTTGTCGTGTCCCAATTCACACCCATTTTGTGCTTACTTTTACACCCACTTTTGCTTCAACTTTTGCATCCATGTTTGCATCTTTTTTTGCATCCAATTTGACATCAGTTATTGCATCCCTTTATGCATCCATTTTTGCATCCACTTTTGCATCGGGTTTTGCATTGGGTGTTACGACTACTTTTGCATCTACTTTTGTATCCAATTTTACATCCATGGTTGTATCCACTTTCGCGCCACTAAGTTTCATCATGTTTTGCTTCCATGATTGCATCATTTTTTGCATCCACTTTTGCATCACCTTTTGCATCCATTTTTGGTGCACCCCATTATGCGCCTACTTTTGTTGCATCCATGTTTTTTTCCACTTTTGCATCTAGTTTTACACCCAGATGTTGAAGATGAAAATGAGGATAATGATTATGATATTGAGGATTGTTATGATGATGATGATAATGTTGTTGATAATGAGGAGAACAATGACAATGATGATGATGATGTCGATTATAATGATGATGAGGAGGAGGAGGATAATGGAAATGACGACATTGTCGATGATTATGATGGCAATGAAATGAATGATGATGATGGTGATGATTAATACAATGAGAATGATGATGTTGATCATCTTAAAAAATAAGTTGTTATTTGTCATGCATAAATCATGTGTGTCCTCCATGACCCTTTTCCACTAATCACATATTTTGGGTAGATGCTATTTATTATGCCAAAGGTAATGATGAATAACTAATGAAAATGTCAATAATCATGATGATGATGATGTCAAGGACAATGGCGATGATGATGACATGGATGATGATTATGCCGATGCTGATGACTATTGTGATAATCATGATGACAATGAAAAAGATGACGATAATGATCATGATCAACTGCATTGTAAAGAAAAGATATTCAGAGTATCATCAAAGGCCTACCATTCTTACAGATTCCCAATACCAAATAGAACCACATCATCAACAAAGAGTAAGTGAGATACTGCAAGTAAGGAGGAGACTTTAATACCTTTAATTTTTTCTTTTCTCTGAGCATCCTTTATAAGGAGACCGATTACTTCAATCACTAGGAGAAAGAGAAGGGGAGAAAGAGGGAAACCCTGGCGAATGTCACAGGAGGCAGCAAAGAAACCTATTGGTGTACCATTGATCATAACAAAAAAAAATTAGGAACTAATACAACCAATGATCCAATTTACCCATCCAATGGGACTCTAATTTGTAATAGTATAAGCCTCAGAAAATTCCAGTTAACTCTATCAAAATATTTGACAAGATCTAGTTTGAGAACCAAAGATTTCATCTTTTTAGTTTTGATCGAGTGAAGTATTTCCTGAGTGATACCCATCGGTCTGAGGATTTGCTTATTTTTTAGGAATCTGAACTGTTTAGCTGAAATGGCCTTATCCAGAAAAGGCTTCAAGCGATTGGTCGTTATCTTTGAGATAAGTTTATAGATCAAGTTGCAAAGAGAAATAGATCAGAAGTCTACAAACGTTTGATGCTTTTCGCACTTAGGGATAAGAGTAAAAAAAATAGAGTCTATGGACTTGATAACCTTACCCTCTATTCGTAATAGTTCAACAACTCTAAGTAGATCCTTACCGACTAAGTCAAAGAACCAAAGAAAGAATTCAACGGGCCATCCGTCGGGGCCAGGGCTCTTGTCCCTTTTAAAGCCTTTAAACGCACATTCAACTTCAGCTAATGTGACTTATGATGTGAAGACAACAACAACCACCTTCAGGATGAAAGAAGGAAATAACTTAATAACCTTCAGTTGATTCCCTATGTTAGTGTTCACATCATCTTTGAACATCTCCAAGAAGTGTTTTTCCCCCATGCATTTGAGTTGGCTTTCTTAATCCACCATCATACTATTTTCATTGTGCAGAGCCCAGATATCATTGAAGTTTCTACGAGTTGATGCAAAACTGTGGAAGAATTTTGTGTTTGCATCCCCCTGCTCAATCCAGTTTATTGTGCTTTTCAATTTCCATGTCAGAACTTCATGGGATAGATACTTCTTGTTATGACCTTTCAGAGATGTTAGAATCACAGCTTCAGCCTCTAAGAGAATTACAGAGGGACAAGATGTAAGGAGGGAATAGATATCCTTGTCAATTTCGGCCAATAAACTACTTTTGAATTTCTGCTTCTTTTCCCAGTGCTTGACAATAACTTTGGGCCATTTGAGTTTATAAACAAGACGAGACATATCATCACTATAGATGATTCCATATCTACTTCACTTGTCTAAATTTTCTTAAGAAGATTCTTATAATAATAATCGCAATTCACCATAACTTTACTATGCTTGAGTGGGCCCAAGGGTTAAGAACATGTGTTTCTTCCTAAAAAGTCATAAGTTCAAATCTAAAAGGAGTACGATATGTACACCTTTGTAGACTTTAGCAATTACATCAATGTGAAAAAAATCCCTTATTCCATAAACAAGAATCTCATATACCAAATTAATATTTAATTTACCCATTACTTTAAAAAATAAATTATTATTATTAATATTATAAAATTTAAAAAAAAATATCACATTATTTTAACTCAACTTAATCACCTAATATGATTATCATAAGAAATGTATTCTCCCTAATAGAAGCTTTCTTCCCCATAATACACTTAAAAATATCCTAAGAAAATGTCACAACGACAACCAAAAAAAACAAATTCCCCATAATACACTTCAAAATATCCTAGGAAAGTGTCACAACGAAGACCCAAAGAAAAACAAATTGTATAGTATCTTTTTAATTGATTTTTTGAAAGTTAAGACCCCAAAAAAACAAATTGTATAGTATTTTTTTAATTGATTTTTTGAAAGTTAAAATTTTGATTTTTGATTGTGTAATAAAAAATATTTTTTACAATAGTGTAAACGATTGGAATATTTAAAGGTGTACATTATACCAACCATACATTATACTTTATAGATATCTAAACTTTTATTCGTGAGAGAAAATTTCGAATCACTACAATTGGGTTATTATTAACTTTATTAAAAATTATTTAAATTTCCAAAAATTAGATGTAAATGAGCATGTAAAAAAAACTTCCAAGGTCGGCGAAAGTGATGTTTTTGTCTCTATAAATATTCGATTTTCGAAATGATGTGGATTTTTTTTTGGATTGATGTGTCTATACAATAAAGTTATGATTAAAAAAAGTTATAATTAGATAAAAGAGTATGAAGAAAGAAGTAAGCTAAATTTTTATTTTCAACTACAAATTTAATAGACTTTTTATATATAAGTTTAATTTTACCATAATATCATATTCATGTATGTATGGTGGAATAATGTTCTTAATGTTTTGAATTATATATAACTAAATTTTAATTATTTAAAAACAAATTCAATAAATTAAATAATTTTAGTAGAAATGTCACATATATAATATTAATAAACTAAATTGATATAAATTAAAGTTTCTAAAAATGAAAAAAATTAGTTTAAAACTAAAGAATAGGATGAAAAATAAGCATATTCACATCCTAACTAATTAAGCATTGTTTTAATATAGTAAGTGGCTATATTTATTAACATGAGGATAATGATATAAAAGGGGCAAAGCACATCATTTGGCCCTGTGCAAGCATTTGCTCATTTGAAGCAAAGGCTAGAAGGGTTGTGCACATCTGAGAGTTCTGGTTAACATGACTCCACTTTGATTCATGGCAGGCTATAGATCGACTGTAAGCTCGGACCACGAGAGGATCTAAGCCCATCAGTTGGGCGCGGAGTAGCGGGTAGTTTTAGCTATGTCAACCCCTACAAGGAAGAGGCTCATGAGAGATTTCAAGCGGTTGCAGCACGATCTGCCTGCAGGCATCAACGGGGCACCTCAGGACAACAATATTATGCTATCGAATACTATAGTTTTTGGGTATGACAATGATCTTTTAGAAACCCCTGGTTTGGTTGAATTTTACTATTCATTTTGTGCCTAGAACTCTCAGATAATTAACTATTTCCTTTCATTTCATCGACCTGATTTTTGAAAATATGAAATTAGAGGTTGATTTTGAGTTTTTTGTTCTGATATCTTGCTGTCGTTATTGTTGTTATAGGCCTAATGACACTCCTTGGGACGGAGGTGAGTCACGAAATGAACTAATCTGTAAAGGGTTTTACTATTAAGGTTTAATTTGAGAGCCGTGGTTATTTTTTGCAAAATTTGTGGTATTTCTGGGCAATTTAGGAGGATTCCCATATTTTAGGTCAAACAATGGCAAGGTTTGGATAACTCTACAAGTGATCATGTTGCCATTTGTGGGTTTCATATAATTTTGCGTATACTGTTTTTTTTCGGTATAAATCATTATGTTGGACTATAGCTTTGTTTGATTTAATTTTGCGTATACTGTTTTGTTTCGGTATAAATTACTAGAATTTTGTGAGAGGTTATTATTGATCAGAAAATATTGCCTTTTTCTAGTGTCAATTGCAGCTTTGTCTTTGTGATTTGTTAAACAAGGTTTCTCAAATACATCTGGTCCATATTTATTTCTAATCATTTATTCTCCCATACATGCTTTCATGGCCTCCTTTGTTATCATGTTCGGTTCTCAAATGTGCTCATTGTTTCCTTCATTATCTTGGCACACTACCTACCACCCTCTGCTAGGATCCTCCTGCCATGTTAAATAACTGCTCAAGTTCCCTAATGATCTTGGCATAGTCTTTGAACTTCATCAAATTGAGTGCCCTCCAAAGAGCATTACCCTGCTTCTGCACCTTGGTACAGCTCCTACTAGGTTCCTGTTTTTTTGTAAGCGAAGAAAATTTTGTGTTGATATTCATGAGTCTAAAGACATTTTTGGGTCTGATATGCCTCATTTTAACCCTTCTCCCAGAGTTTATCCAGTAAACTTATTTTTCATGAAATTTCAACTCTAAGAAACTTCATCAAATATAACTTTGACAAAACAGATCATATAATCCAAGTTCCAAGCCAGGTTTCCAGTGCGTGGACTACTTTTAAAAGACAAAATTGTGGCTGTTTAGACTTGTTCAGATACCAACTAGACCCAAAAAGATATTTCCTTATACATTCATACAGTCTCCTGTTCTTATCAAATTTTCTAAACTTTAAATAAAAAGGTAACATAAAAAGATTGCAGGACCAGCATTCTTATCTTTACGAGTATGTTATTTGTTGAAGTTTTGGCATCTTGAAATTGACTGGTGAACCGTTCAAAATCAACATTCTGGTTGTTGATTCCTCTGAGGTGCCTCACACCCATTTCATGCAAAAGATAGCTAATAACACATGTTTCTGCTCCTGTATGTTCCCCATAACTTAAAGCTTGTTGAGGACATGTGAGTATTTTTTCAGCTATGGGTGAGTTTCTTTGAGAATGATTGAGAATAGTTGAGGACATGTGGGTCAATTTCTTTGTATTCTGAACCTGAACCTGAGCCTGAGCTAAAGCTTGAACATTTTTTTTACCTACAGCATGAACATTTTCTTTTACATGCAGCATGATGTACACCCATCTTATGCTGAAGCATGAAGATACTCAACCATTATTTTCTATGCTTCCATATGGTCCTTTCAAACATGAAGCTTATTTTTCCTACTGCTCTAGGGCAGTGGGTTCTGGATCTTTGCTGTTACAGGCCTCAGACAAGCTTGAACTTGTTTTTTAATATCCATCACGCTACTGGAAAGCTCATTTATCATAACTGATATCCCATCAAATCCTTCATATACTATTCTGAATATATTGTGGCCTTCAAATATTTTCTTTTGGTGTCAGGGTTATGAGAATACTTGGGAGAGAACCAGGATGGTCACTTCTTAGCTAATCATTTCTCTTTGTTGGTGCAGGTGGTAGACAAAGATTGAACTTATTTTAACCTTCAGCATGGTACTGGTTAGCTCACCTATAATTCCTAGCATTGCCATCAAGTCCTTCAAGGACTACTCTGAAAATAACATGGCCTTCAAAATGTTTATTCTTGTGAAATTGTCATGAGCATATACTTGGAAGAGAACCAAGATGGTTTCTCCTCATCTCATACTTTCTTAACTTGTTTGAAGATCATTTCGTAGAAACATTGTTGAATTGTACAGGTTAGATGAATTTTAATACCAGTAATAAACTTCAATACATGAACATATCGTGTGCCCAATGACACCTCTCTATAGCAATGCATAAATCAATTTCTGCATAGTTTGTGATCCTAGCTACATTCCATTATTTGTATTTGCATGACATCAAGTGTTCTTTATAGTTGTCATTTGTCCATGATATTCATGCAAGAAATGAAGTCTTGTAGAGGAGGACTTTTCAAACTGACCTTTTGAATTTCATTTTGACGAAAAAAAGTGGACAATGGTAGCCAGGTTCACATAGGTAGTAGGCACAAATGTTTGAGCTCGTTTCAGGCCCAGCAGTAGACTAGTAGTTGCTGACACATTGTCACACTTTAGATTACAGCCCCAAGTGACTCAGGAGTCAGAGTCACATCTCAATGGCTAGTGTCTCGTAGTCATTAATGATTACTGGCCATCTTCAACAACTAAGCACCGAGTGCATGACATGAGTGAGTAAGTGATTATAATTGATCATATTTACAATATTTTGAATGATGAGTTGAACTTTATAGCATAGGAATTTCAACATCTTGAGAAATTTATATGAATGGATAATTTCAAATGTTTCTCTTCTTTTGAAATGTTGATATAAATTATACCTTTCTTTATTGAAAGGGCCAAATTCAAATTTTAAATTTTTGTTTAAGAGCAATTTTAACTTTACACTTCTGGGAAGGGCTAAAACTATTTGGAAAGGCTGTGAAGGGTTCAATTTTGAACACCTTAGCATTGGAACTTCACTTACTTTGCTTTGTTGTAGACATCTACAATCATAGCTTGGAATCAAATTAAATAAATTTATTGTACTGTACCAGTCAATGTGAATCAAACTCTTGAGATATAAAGGCTGCATTAACACCAGCTACATTGCAAGTCTAGCTGCATGTTGACTGGATGCCAGTCTTGTATCATACTAATCACTGACCAGAAGCATTGCTATTCCTAGTTTGTAATGTACTGCAGCCACCTCACTGATGATAAGCCACATCGTTGTGTATCTGAAGATGGCTTCTGTGGAATAAGTTAGACTACACAAAGAGCTGTTTACATTCATATATGATTCTAAACTGTCCATCTACAACAAAACTCAGAGAAAAAATACCATGGTTTCTTTATGCATTGATATCCCTAGTTTGTTCAAAAGGGGGTCACAGTACTTACATCAAAAGTGTTGATTTGAAAGAATAAGGGAGTGGAGTAATTAATGCATCAAAATTCCGTACATATCACACACCGTTCAATAGGCATAGAGATTTTTCTAAATGCAATTATACTTCTAAACATTTTTGGTGTTATAAACATCTGATTAACCGAAAATATGCCTTCAAGCCATTCCACCATCTATGTAGAACAAAATAATCTGATTCCTTTTGAAGAAGTCTATACATAAGCCTAGTGAAGAAGTCTACACATGAACCTAAAAGCAAAGGGTAGAGGAAGAGGAAAGTTTAAAATGGCAGAAGACCGTAAAAAGTATGAAATTTCTCGAACTGTATTAATGCCAAAATGAATGGGGTGAGAGAGGCTCAAACTCTCAACCTCGGGATTCATCAAACAGCTATGAGACCTACGCGCTAACCAATTGTGCCACCACCGTGATATGTTTAATCCTTCGATCCTAATCTTAGCAGCCCAATCCTTGTAAATCCATTTATAAAGAATTATTTGGTCCAGTTAAACTGCACTGTCTATTTTGTCCTGAAATTTTCTTGTTTGCCCTGTCTAAGGTTAGAACCAGAGGTTGGAAAATTGGCATATTCCTTCAGTTGCAAGATTATAATAACCATCAAAATAATTGTAGGCACAACCCTTTATCAATCCTGAAAACATAGAAAATCTAGTAAATATTATAGTTCCAAATCGATTTAGTAGCAGAGCATAGCAAGAAAAAATATTAATGATAGATCACCAGGTGTACTTGTCTAATTCCCTTATTTTAAAAACCTGATGCTCCTAATGCCCCATCTTTTAGTTTTGTAATTTTGAATTAGGTTTTGCATGAAAAGTATGTGAGTGTCAAATTGTTTCATGCTTTTGGAGTTAGGGTTTTTTGGGCGCAATACGTCAATAAATAAAAACATTACAGGAAAAATGAGGATCCTTATTGACAAAGTGTTTGATTCCAAGTTAGGTTGGAGAGGAATTTAAAACAGTACATTCTATTACAAAAATACCTTTCTAGAGTATTACAGGAAAAATGAGGACAATTATTGAAGAAGTGTTTGATTCCAAGTTAGGTTGGAGAGAAATTTAAAACAATACATGCTATTACAAAAGTACCTGTACAGAGTTATATTTCTGGATTAGCAATAGAAAAGTCGTGTCTTAGCAATAGAATTAATGTTGTATGAATGGTAAAACTAAAAAGGTTGGGGTGAGAGAGGCTCGAACTCTCGACCTCGGGATTCCTCAAGTAGCTATGAGACCTACGCACTAACCAACTGCGCCACCACCCCAGTTGCAATTTGGGGTGTACTTTTTAGTTTGGATATATTATGATGATGAATTAATTGGAGTGTACTTCTTACTTTTAAGACCATGTTCATGCATCTTTCATGTTTTAATTTTCTCTATCCGTTACCCTCATGTTTTAATTTTCTCTATCCATTACCAACAAGAAAATTAAGACCCTGTACAACAATGTTCAAAATTTTCCAAAGGGTTCTAGCCCTTCCCATAAGTGTAAAGTTAAAATTGCCCTTCAAAAAAAATTTAAAATTTCAATAAATAAGGGTATAAATTATATCAGCATTTCAAGAAGAGCAACAATTGAAATTACCCATTCATATAAATTTCTCAAGATGTTGAAATTCCTATGCTATAAAGTTCAACTCATCATTCAAAATATTGTAAATATGATAAATTATAATCACTTACTCACTCATGTCATGCACTCGGTGCATAGGTGTTGAAGATGGTTAGTAATCATTTCCCAGTTTCATTTTAATTCATTTGTATTTGTTGTATACATGATTTAGGTCTCAATCCTATCGATCATTGATCATCCATTGTAGTTTGTGAAGTGGTTCTCAATTTCCATATTTCTTTGTGTAAAGCAATGGGAATTCTATAATTTCTTTTTTTGTTTTGTTTGGAAGATTAACCCAAATTATCATATATTTAGTCCCTACTGAAGAGGACTTGCTAGGATTTTTTGGTTTTATTAAATACCTCTTGGCATACAAAGTTCAAACTAACCAAGTTCCTGTTTACAACAAGTTTTACCTAGCATAAAAACTAACCAAGCTCTTGTTTACAACAAGTTTACCAAGTAAGTAAACCTACTTGACCCACAAATCAAGACCCACTGGCAACCTAGACTGCATTTTTACTGTATCCAGGCTCTGTGAGCTCCACGCTCTTCTTCACCATTAGTGGTGTTTTCTCTCTCTCCTTGTTTCTTCTATGTGAAACCTCCAAAACCCATTTCATGTACCATTCCCTTTTCTTTTTGCATTTCTCATTTCTCATTTTTGGTCACATAGCATTACATCTGTAGGTGTTGTAGGAAAACCAAGGTGGATGTGCAATCTATCAGAATGGAAACTAATAGTTTCCATATGCAAGTGTTTAGAATCCTGCTATTTCAAATGTTTTGGTTATGGATGAGAAAACATAATAATATTGAAACGTATGTCAATAGGCATGATAGGAAAAACACGATGACAAATTATACATAAAAAAATAAAGGCGAAACAATATTTCAGGAACAATGATGAAATCTAATGTGTTAATATTGCTAATCTTCCCTATTCTTAAAGGGTTCTAGCTCAATGGAAGAGCACCTGCCTTATAAGCAAGAGGTCGGTGGTTCAATTCCTCCATGCCCTAATGATATTGCAATGTATTTCTAAAGGTAAAAAATGTAATAGTGCAAGATCGATGCAATATTAGATGCAACACTAAATGCAAAAGAGGATGTAAAAGTAGACGTCACACAAAACACAAAACTAGATGCAAAAGTGGACCTTATGTCAGATGCAAATGTGGACACAAAAATGGATGCTACACTAATCGCAAAATTGGATGCAAAAAAAGACTCAACACTAGACACAATTAATGACTCAAAACTAGATGCAATACTAGGCCCAAAACTAGACGCATCAGTAGATGCAAAAGTGGACCCCTAACTAGACATAAAGTTGGACATTAAATTGGGCACAAAATATGGTGTATCGATGGACATAAAATTAGGTGTAAAACCAGGTGCAAAACTGGAGGCAACACTTGGCGCAAACAAAAACTTAAAACGAAACACAATATTGGATGCAAGATGAGACGAAACATTGGATGTAAAACTAGATGTAATATTGAATGCAACATTGGACACGAAACTGGATGCAATATTAGATACAAACATGGTTGCAAAACAAATCACAACACTAGGTGCAACACTGGGTGCAACATTGGACTCAAACATAGATGCCAAAAAAGACATCAACCAGGATGCAAACACTAGGTGCAAACCTAGATGCAAAATACGACGTAAAATGAGATGAAACATCAGGCACAAATATGGATACAAAAAAAGATGTAAAACAAGATGCAAACTATATACAAAAGGAGATGCAACATTATAAGTAAAATTGGATGCAAAACTAGATGCAAAACAAGACGCAATATTGGGCCCAAAATTGGATGCAAAACTAGATGTAACGCTGGATGCAAAACTGGACACATAATTTGATGCAAAACATGGTACAATACTCGATGAAAAACTAGGAGAAAAATAAGACACAACATTGGATGCAAAACTAAGCGTCAAACTAGGTGCAAACAATGATGTAACAAAGGACGCAAAAAAATATGCAAAATTGGGCGCAAATAAGGGCATAACAAAAGATGCAAAATAATGGGCGCAAAAATGGACACAAAAATGGATGTTAAAAAGGACGAGAAAAAAGATGCAATAGATGATGTTTTATGAAATTGTACAATAGCGCCAATTTTAGTGCCGAATTGTTCACCAAAATTGGGAAAAAATTACATTAAAATCCGGCGCTAAACCCGACGCTAAATCCAGTTTTTGTTGTAGTGTGGGTCTCCTCCTTTTGCTCCTTCAAACAAGCCGATGCATCTTTCCCCTTAGTTTTCTTGAAATCAATATATTTTTTCCAAATTTAGATAGCAAAAAATTTGAATCCTTTCATAATATTATTGGTCATGTCTTCAAATATAGGTTCCATAATTTTTATAAGCTCCTCACCATCATATGAGGTTCCCTTTTCATCCCTAGTCATAGTTTCCTCTTCAAAAAAAGCAAATTGGGTTTCAATATATAATGGTGGTCCCTAAATTATTGTCCTCGTAAATAAAAAACCACATCAGGTGCCAAGATCATGCTCTGATACCATTGTAATGTCCCTTTTTGGAATTTTATTAAATGGCCAATTTTTTCACTTTTTCCCCAATTTCAACCTTAACTAGTTTTGATGTCTAGACCTCCAAATTGACCCAAATGCACCAAAATTTTCTCATAAGTTACATTCCTGATATTAGAACTTAAATATTATGTTCATGGATGTTTTATGACCCCCCAATTACTTCTGTAAATGTGTTTAATGTTTCATTCAAAGTAGGAGTCTTTACTAGCAAATTGGGGCTCCAATTCCCCCTGGGTAATTGTCGGAAATGGCTTCTCAAATGGTCCCAAAGTCACTCAAATTTATGAATAGAGGAATAGGATGTGTAAGGGACATTTTTTAAGTCTCATATGCATCATTTTTTATTTTATACGGGTTGTTATGACTCCTAAAACAACTCCCAAATCACAATTTCGACCCTTGGGGAAAAGGCACCAAATCTTTTCCCAATGCAATAAAAATGAGTAAAATGGATTCCAATGCTTAATTAATGAACATGAGACTTGAAATAAACATTAATTACAGTCCATTAATCATATATTTAGCAGATATACATTCCTCCATTCGAAATAATCAACATTATCATAGCATACATCAATGTAGTAGGGAAATGGTCATTATTTGCTCATGGATAATCATTTTTCCTTACAACCATTTGATACTTCAACATGAGAATATATGAGAATGAATAGAATATCATATTTATATTATTACAATCATAAATTAATAATGAAAATCTCTCCCAATTCGAAATCATTAGCGTTACAATGGTACACAACAAGATAGTAGAGAAATGGCAGTATTTCTTCATTCTTTAACATTTTTACATGAAATATTTTGGCATTTAGACATTAGAGTATTATGAAACTGAAATAAATATAATTTACATCAAAACATAAAATAATGGATAATTATAAGCTTCCCCAAATAGATCAATAGCTCACCCAAAGCGCAATCCCTCCATGAGAAAGAATATGCCATAAAACTGGAAATGGTTGAGAGAAAGTGTTGAAATATAATAATACACAGGATGCCCTGTAGATTACACCTGAAAATAAGAATCCATTAAACATCCATGAAATACCTGAGTGGCCTTTCCAAAAACCAACTTGGATGGGAATATTTCACCCTCGAAAATGGCTAAGGCAAGAAAACTAGTCATCCACTAGCTCTCACAATTCACAAATGACAATTTCTCAAATGATCAAAATCCATTCTATTGATTGATTCATGTATTTTATAAACATACTCAGATTTCTAAGGTTCCCAATCCATCCACAAACTCAATCCAATTCAAATTAGGGTTTATGCTCATGGTTTTCCATGTGTCCTCCCTTTCCTAGACTTCCACCTTCCTCAAATTCAAGTTGGAGCCCATTGAGCTTCCCCAAATCACATGAGAGCTCTCTTGCATGCTCTATTTTGACTTGACATGTCATATGTCATCCTTCATATCTGATTTGTGTCATAGGTTCCATAGCATCTTCATCACTGTTGTCATAGAGCTATGGAATCTAGTCCAAGTGTCTCACTAGCTCCAAAATGCATCTTCCTTTTCCATGGGAGTTAATATTCCAATCCAATTCAACATTAATTGATTCATTCCAAGTATATGGACCTTACAACTCATCCCAATACCATTGGGATTTTTATGGATTCGAAATGATAAGAGGAGAACGTCATGTGGCATAGAAAATCTAGCTTGTGTGGGTCCCACATTCTCCATGTGTCTTCATGATCAATTACCACTTTGATTTTTCCTTGTATTTATTTATTTATCTCCTTTATTAAATATTTATGTCACTCTAATGTTAAAACATCATTAATTATCCCCCTTATTCCAAATCCCAAAGCTTCCACCCCCAACCTAGGGAACTGGTAATTTTCCTCCTTGGCAATTATTTGACCCCTAGCATCAATTTGACAAACTCTCATGAATATGGAAAATGTGATTAGGCCATTGTGACCCAATAAAAAATTTGGTACATGTCATAGAATCACTAAAAGAAAAACAATCACAATATAGACACAGTATTTGTCCTGGGAAACCTTCAAGGGGAAGAAAACCTAACCAAAACTTCCTCTGTATAAGATGTATAAGATATAAACCCAAAAATAGGTATTATCCTCCTTATGTTATGTCTCTCTCTCTCTCCTATGCACTACTCAAGTGAGTGATTCTATGTTCAAATAAGAATCAAGGCCCTCATATTTATACACATTGAACCAACTGACTTTTACCCTAAACAAGTCGGCCCCACTACAACTATCTAGGTCGACTTCACCTAGGAAGACTCAAAACAGTATATTATATTATTCATTAGGGTACTAATGACCTGACTTACAATGGGGGATTTACCTCATGACTCTATGATGACCAAATACAATAGTAACACCCCACTGGAGGAATAATAACATCTCTCTTGGGTTACGTCAGTAAAATACATTTAAAATATCCTTTGAAATTACAATATTGCAAAAACTATTACAGAATGCGACGATAGACGGTGCATTCTTTGAAATACTCAAAGGAGAGACATGACTCATGAAAGTGGATTGACTCGGAAGCAATTTGAATACCCAACTGACTGAATGAAATATAGACAGGTTCCATGTTCAAAGGTGACTAAAAACTGCCATTATTGCAAATGAAATATAGTTCCATTCCCTTATTTTCCCCTTCATGATTAATGAGTTCCTTACGAGTTCAAAGAGGGTAACAAACACTAGTTGTAGCTTATTGTGAGATAAGTCCATTCTCATGTCTTCTGAACCTGAGAAAAGAGGTGTTTGTTCCCCAAAGAGGGTCTCTTAGTGTTTAGTTTAACGAGTCCATTGAAAGTAAACTCGGGATCGTTCACATTTAGAGAGTCTGAACAAAAATAGAGAAGACTCCAAAGTATCCTTTTTCGTACAATTTAGTCTCTGGGGCACAAAAAAGTATAAAATAATACCCTGGATAACTCTTCTAGTCAACGATTAGAGTATACCTAGTTTTGGGTGAAAAAACGGTATACCTTTAGTATACCTTTTTCGTAACTAGACAAACCGAACTGAAAAAAGGGGTACACTACCATAGGAAAGACGACTCTTTAGGTCCTTTTATGAGCATGAAGATGACAAGTTCACTCGACAATATTTTCATTTTTTAAGATTCCAAAAAGAGCTTAGAGGGGACTCTATTAGGGTTTATTTTTCGCCAAAAGGGCTTAATGAGTCCAAAAAAGAGGCAAAATTTGACTCGAAAAATCAGTGCTAGGTTTAACAAGCATGACCGAAGTTTTAAAATAACGCTCAGAAGCTTTTTCCATTTTGTGCGGAAACGAAAAAAACAAAAAGAACTTTACTCCATATCTGAAAATATTACTTCTCCATGACCTGCAAACTTCAAAAACATTATTAGACCCTTTTTTAAATAAATATATAACTCTATATGAACAAACTAGGGTAAAAAATAATGAAATAACTAAAATAAAATCCCAAATTGTTTATAAAACATGGTAAAGCGTTAAAAAAAACATTTACCATTTGTTTTTTACCCAATTGGAGAGAAAAAGAGCCATTTGGAGTGAAAAAATGAAGCTTGGATTGTGGATTCTACAATCAACCATTTGTCAAATCGTCTGAACCAAGTGATTCTAGAACTGATCCCTAACATTTTCACGATTCAAATTTTATTTTTGATGCATTTTAGGTTTTTAAGGTGATTTTCCAAAGAGAAAATGTGTTTTGAGGGCACCGCACTTTTCCTTTTCAGGAACGGCAGTGCTCCATTGACATCGCATCTTTCCTTGAAGAAAAGAGCGATGGCACCGCTTTGTTCTAATGGATAGACCGTGGTGTTGCATATTTCCCTAAAACGCATTAAATATAATCCAAATTACTAATTTTAAAGGATTTTAACTGATTATATACGACTTCTAATCCTTTAATTTAATGTTTTGACAGGGTGCATTGTAAAAAATGGTAGTGTGGAAGGAGCATGAACATGAACTAGATGACATAAGAGGGGAAAATGACCAAGGAATGGTAAATTCTCTTTGTGAGTGTGGATTACTCAAATTATTCAAGGTACCAAGCATGAGAGCACAGCTGAGACTACTGGAGTATATCCTCAAGATGTAGAAACCTAAGCAACAATACTTTGAAGTGGGTGCTCATATTTTAACCATGGATTTAGAGGACATATACTTCCTGACAGGCTTGTCTAGGTGAGGAGCGCCTATTTCCTTTAATGTTCCTCATGGTGGGGACATTACTACGCAGGTACTTATAGACCAGTATTACTTTTCAGGAACACAAATGAGTGGGAAAAAATTCCCATTAAGAATTTGATGAACCTACCCCTATGGATGGTCATATTTACCATGCAGCGCATCTCCGGGAGCTAAGGGCCCCATCAGGAATTCAAGGCTCACATTTTGTATGCATTGGATGTTGTGGCCCCGACAATATTCAACTAGGATGAAGCCCTACTGACCACATTCAAAGAGCAGCTAACCAAATGTTGGCGTCGATAATTAAAGCAATTCGAAGATGACACAATCTTAATGTCATTCTTTTTAGAGACGGTCCCACTAATGAGACCACAAGTGGATATTATTGAGCTAAGGGCACATGATCCACGCATGCTCTGATGGGTGGAGGTCATGGCCCGCCATGGCAGTGGATAACCTAGGGTTAAGTATGGAGCTTCCTTCTTTCGTTGGTTGGATGACTAGATCCTCATGGTTGAGTATTATGCCTATGCAGGCACTAACTTCAAAGGAGACCCAAACCTAGCCCTATCGGTGGATGAGTAGTGGGGAGACCTTGGTAAGTAAAACACTAAGATATACATGTTTTTATATTTTTGTGATTTTATGATTTTTATGTGTGGTAACAAGACATACTTCTTACTGAGCAGATGTGGGAATAACATGACCTAGAGGATCATCTCCAATAGACAGGTGAGTTGGGGATCGATTTATGCATCGTGGTGATGATGAGATGACTGAGCTGGAGGAAAACCTCAACCGGATCACCCTAGACATTATGTATATCTCGATAAATGACCTCTCTAGGAGGTACCAGAGGAACACAATTGGTGTGTCAGGTCGCTTCGGTCGCTTTCTTCGTAGAGTAGTAAGGTCCATCATGTGATAACATGAGCACCATTAGGGTTATGCATGATGTATACACTGAAAGCTCTTAGCTTCAGTATTTTTTTTATCTTGTAGTGTTGAAATCCAACTTGCTTCACTCGGGGTCTCGAGACCATATTTTTTGTAAGACACTTATATGTATACAGGCTCGTCTTTTTGTGGCCTACTTGTTTTTGGTAATGGAATGTTATTTACATGGGATGTATGCATTTCACCATTTATTTGTGATGTACCATGTTATTTTACTCATCAATATATCAAGAATGAGCAATGTGCCAATCCAATATATAATTAGCAATAGAATCGGTAACTCAATTATAATATCTTGGAATGTGTTGATAAGTAATATATTAAAATGACCTCTCTAACAGACGTAGCCTTCGAAAAATACGAAGGAGCATCGGGTTTTAGATGGCATAAACATGTTTGAGATGAGAAACCACACGCTAGGAGTCCATAAAGACGACCAAGTGATCGATATCGTGAGACGTGGCTTCAATTAGAAACCATATTACTGCATGATATTTGGTGATGTTGTTTGTAGTTGGACCTATCCAAACCGCTCATGAACTAACTAATTCATTGGCTTGGGAATACAGTACCCAGGAGCCTGAATCAAGATTCAGGGTGTGGAAGCAAGCACCATCAGCAAAACCATAGAAGAGAGACATCTATAGAATTTAAATCATAACATGGGATAAGCAGCATTAGACGAGAACGCAAAACCATACTTAAAATAACAAAAACACACTTAAAAATTAAATTATACACATATATACAAGGCACTGATGCAAATATATCCTGAGCATACTATTGTTTCAGGTACATCCCATTGCGAGGCTTCCCGAAAGGTATCCCATCATAGTCCATTAACTCATAGGCCCCTTTTCGAAGACTTTTCTAACGATGTAGGGACCATACCACATTGATTCCATCTTCCCTTTCCCAAGTTTATCATTTTCCTGATCGTAAGTCAGAACCAAATCTCCTTCATTGAAAACATGTGTTTGAACCGATTTGGCATACGGATCCTTGATCTATTTCTTGTGTGACTCATTAGCCAAAGTGGCATCTCGTCGTGTCTCGACGGGTTCGTTAGATAAAGAAAATGTTCTTCCTCAATGGAAATGTTAGGTAGAATCTCAACAACTAGCTTAAGTGATGGAATCTCGCATTCGATAGGTAGAACACCTTCTAGTCTATAGACCAATTGGAAAGGCGTGAAATTGGTTTTTGTTTTCACATAAGTTTTATAGGCCCAAAGTGTTGAGAACGAAATTAAATTCCAATTTGATTTATGTTCTCCAACCATCCTACAGAGCATTGTCTTAAGGAATTTTTTAATGGCTTCAGCCTAGTCATTAGCTTGTGGATAGTAGGGGGTTGAGTTTTCATGACAAAAACCCAACTTGGAACTCAGCTCAGCCATCATCTAATTATGGAAATGGGATCTGTGATCAGTCACTATGGCCTGTAGAACTCCAAACCTAGAAATGACATGATTAAAGAAAAAGATATAAGGCCACAATTAACAATGGGATTTTGATAATTTAAAGCATGCCATAACACACTCACCTGTTAATTGTGGCCTTCCCTTGTAAACTTTGGATTTCAGTGATATCATTTTGGGGGGTAAAGCCACAATTACTACAATTTTCAAGGGATTGATTTGAATTCCGTATTTGGAAACAACGAAACCAAGAGGTGTCCTATATCAACACAAAAAACACACTTGCGTCGATTAAGTTGGATATGATAATGACGACATCAAAGAAAATTGGGTCTAAGATGCCAAAAATGATCCTCTCTCTATTGTGAATGAGTCGGTGGGTAATCCAAGTACAATTCCACTATGTGTTTTATATCATGAAAAGCATAAGAATACCTCATTGGAAAGTGTATCCAATGTTTTTTAAGCCAAAATGTAACTTGTGATAAGAAAAGGTTCCCCAAGGGAAAATAAAGGTTGTTTTATGCTAGTCAATGAGAAATATCTCGATCTAATTGTAGCCAAAAAAATCATCCATGAAAGAAAAGATGACACTTCCAGGACATTTGTCAATGATATGATCAATATGAGGGGTAGGAAATTTGTCTTTTGGAAAATATTTGTTTAAGTCCCTAAAATTGATGCAAACCCTAATAGTTCCTTGCTTCTTGGAAACGAGAATAATATTAGATACCCACTCAATTAAAGGCATGGGGTACATAAAAAAATCTTTTAAAAGTTTTAAAACCTCAAGTTTTATAGTTGTAGCTTTCCTCAGGTGGACCTGGCGGAGTTTTTTCCTAACCGTTTTTTTCCATCGGGTAAGTCTTGATCTCATGTACTACAATAGATGGATCAATCCTGGGAATTTCTTCGTAACTCCAAGAAAAAACATCATGAAATTCCTTGAAAAGACTTGGTATTCCTCAATTTTTGTTGTCGAACATTTATTTCCAATGTGAACATGTTCAACAACACCTGGCTTACCCAATATGTCAATTGGATTATCCTGAGTGATGTTGCACAAATTATGTCCATAATCAGCACCTTGTAATAAAAAAGGAGTTTTCGGATACTCAACAATATCAGAACTAATAAGAGATACAAAATATGAATCTACCAAATCAGGATTCGAAAGAAACGAAGATCGATGATGAGAATATTCCCATAAGGATTCATTCAAGGCTCATAACCGCCATGATAGACTCATCCAATGGAAAATTCTGTGAGAGATAATCAAGAATCGAGAGAGGGGAATCTAGCCAATAGGGAATATGGTAAGGATCTGATGCCACCAAATGTTGATCATATATGTATGCATCAGAAACAGATTGAATGGCATCGTGCAGGGCTTCATGTGGACTCAGAGAAGGAAATTCAGCAATCTCTTTACCTTTATACATGCATCAGGTCATGGATGATATCATGTTTACCGTGGCAATTTTTGTACTAGGAGGGGCAGTAGTAGATGGAAAGGCCCCTGTCAAGGATGAATATTTCAACATTCCAACTCCTACAGATTGATAGGGAAGAGGGGAATTCCCAAACATAGGAACATCATTTATCGTGCTAGCAATGATATTAGGAAAGTAGTAATCAAGTTGATCGATGGTTACAATTTTCCCCTGATACAAAAATTGGAGCGTTTAGAATACTAACGAAGCAACTTCCATCGTAGCATACAACCAATTTCTTCCTAATAATAAATTGTAATCCAATGGGGCATCAACCACTTCTACTTGGATAGAAATAGTATTTCCCCCCAATTCAATAGATAATGGTGGTAGCAAGACATGAGTTTCGAAACCTCATCTGTCGAAGGATTTCAAGGTAGTTGGTGAACTATTAAGTTCAGGAGAACCAATGGCCCTCCAACAAGACATAGATAAAACCAAGGTGGAAGCTCCCTCATCCAATATAGTCCGATGAACTTTCATGCCTACCACCCTAGTCGTGATTTGAAACATGAGTGGGTGGGATAACCTCGATTTGTAATTCTCCACATTAAAAGTGATCATGGTGGAATTATATGGATCTAAGGTCCCTAGGGTTGACAACAAATTCTTTCGTTGTCCAAGGAAACTTTGGAGTACCTCCAGTGTATACATGGCACAAGGTGATTGGGTTAAATCTTCAACAACATTGTATAATTGAGCAACTCAAGCACTAGGATTGAAAATGGATTTATGGATTGTACCCTTAGGAGGGCGAAAGAGTGTGTCAAGACTAGGTTTATTTATGGTGAGAGGGCCATTAGAAGGAGGTGGATGAGAAGGATTGACAGAAGGAGTTTTCTCAGGATAAATCCCTTCATCTTTCTTCTCAGGAGGTTTGTCGTATGTTTGACTTCTAGTAGTCAATGCAACAGTCTCGGAGGACAGCATTTTGATTTCCTCAGTAGAGGAACAGGGACCATGCAAATATGTCTCATCAATTAATTGATGGTGGGATGGGTAAGGGTCAGTTAGCACTATTGGTGTGGGGTTATTCTTCAAAAACTTATGTGTCTCTTCACAACAAGGACACTCCTTCGTGAAGTGATAATCTCCACATAGCAAACAATGTTACTTAGCTTTCTATTTGGGTTGGGTTTCATTCTCTAGAGTCAGAGTTTTGGCATTCTCGTGCTGGTTGCCAGGTTTTTTTATACCTTTACCCTTTTTTTTATTACTGGGTGTTTGTGAAGACTGGATAGAATTCACCTCAGCGAAAACCATAGGAGTAGAAGAAGTTGCAATACAAGCACTTCGTGTCTTAGTCAACTTGGTTGTGGATGGCAATTGGATTGAACCGACAACACCATCTACAGGTGTCTCAGCAGGTGGCTTGGTAGGATCGATGCTGGGATGAGGAGAATTAGGAATCAAATCATATAAATTCTCGGACTGAGAATAAAATAAGTCCAAATATTGAGCCTAGCTAATAGCCATATCTTCCAAGACAGCACCACCCATAGCCACATATCGAGCAATAAGAGGCAATAAATATTTGGTAAACCAGTCAACTAACATTTGATCCAAAATAGGAGCTTTGATTAACCTTCGACGTCTCCTCCAAACATGGATATGATCATATATGTGAATGGAAGTATTCTGTCAAAGAGAGGTCAAAAGGTCCATACCAGTTTCATACTGGATGGGTAACTAGAAATGAGTAAGGAAAATAGTTGTCAATGAATTAAAATCCACAAATAAGTGTTGCGGAAGTTCGATATACCATTTTGCATTTGTACCAATAAATGTTCTTTGGAAGAGCCTCAAATTAATGGAATCATCCATCAAGGATTTGGATGAACACCACATATGGAAATTCATCACATGGTTCTTTGGGTCTTCACCTTGTTTCACATCAAACTTCGGGACGTCTAATGGTAATTTGACCGAAATTGTTGGACAAAAAGGGTCATGTTGTATGGGATCATTAATTAACTTGGACAAGTCTGACAAATCCAAAGCATCCAAAACTAGGAGTTGTCGGTTGGGTTGTGGGTAATTATAGTATTCATTAAGTAAGGGTAGCCTTGTAGGACCATAGGTTGGTTGGGGTTGGCCATAATTCCCAGCAAACTATTGGTATTTGGGATTGTTTTGACCCATGAAAGGTGCTTGTGTCTGGTTAAATCCATCTTGAGTTTTGTAGCTAGGTTAAGCCCACTGATTGGTAATTCCTCCGGGATAAGGGACATATAACGGCTTATTTTATTAATCCCTGCTAAGGTATTGATTACCAATATTGGGTTGTTGAGTAGGAACCCAAGCTTAAGTGGGAGGTTAGGAAACAGGACCAATAGGACCATAACCAGCATGACCACTAGATCCTACGGCTGGAGGAGTAGGTTGTGGAACATTATGTAAAATAGGCACATAAGATCCCCTGGTTGTATGGGATGTGGGGGGTAAAAACTGACTTCCAACATTCTCCAAAGCCATGGGAGGAATAGAAGTAACTCCTATTGTAGATTTTGACATTGGATTTGGAACAAACTGTGGCACTCCTAGAGGAGTAATAATCCTAGTCACTATTGGTGCAGGTGGAACATTTTCCAAAACCGTACTAGAAGGGATATTCAATGATCTACCCAAAATGTCGCTAGGTTAAAGGTATGGTAAGGGTATTCTAGAGTTTAGAGTTATCTCCATAGGTGACACATTTGTGGCATTAGTAGAACCAAACTGAGAGATAGATTGGACAAGGGTAGTTTCCCAAAATGGATCATTCAACCCAAATATAAGAGCCATCGTTTCATCAGGATGAAATTGATTAAGTCCAGCTCCAGAAGGAGTTGGAATGGAAAAAGATGGGTTTCAAGAGGAGGGTTGTTCCGCTAAAGGTGGTACTAAAAATTTAGTAATGGGAACATTGGCTGGAGGAGAGAATTCACCTCCTCCTTCCATAAATGAAACACCTTCCTATTCAGGCATAGAATCACTACCTGCTTCGGAATTTGTATCCATCTCTCGCTCCATGGGAGGTTGTGTAATATCCCGATTTTCACCCTATTGCATTAAAATTGTACATGATGTAAATATCGTTATTAAATCATGGTGAGGAGCTCAAGGCCAAGGCCCTGCCATCAGTTTAGTGGTTTATTTATCAGTAATTAAAAATAGATACCTATGGTTCTAGTGCTAGCCAGGAAAAATATAAATTGAGACATCATGTAAATATGCAATTTAATAAAATACCCACAACTAGCTATGCAATGAAACAAGAGATGGGGGCATGATTTCACAAGGAATAGGGAGGGAAATTATTCAAACCCTTGAGCCAATACTATTAATCCAAATGTCAATGAGAGAACCCATAAACTCTCAACCACCCATTTTTTCTTATACATCCAATCATTTAATTCTTCCAAAAGTTGGTTGAGGCAATTAATGCATTGGGAATGGAGAGGTATGGTAGTAAATTTCGTATTGGGGCAAATCATCAATTTGGAAAAAAATGTATTTTTGCTTATGGGGAAAGAAAACACCCAAAAATGGGTGCCCATTCCATTCCTTACCGATGTGTTTCACTTCCTCACGTAGCTGGAGCTAGCTAGGGCATTTCCCTCACGATTTTCTACATATTTCCTCATCTTTCCATGGCTGGGAACCCATTTTTTAATTCCACATTGTTTGGGAAGAGAGATTCATGATTTGGTGGTTTTTAGAGGTCTTTTATCCCCCTGTGAACCCCATAAACGTTTTCTAAAATCGAATTTTCTCTCCCAAGGTTGATTTCCCCGTCTACCATTTCGTTTTAGTTGCCAAAACGTTTTCTTCAAACCCACCACTTGTGTTTGATGTTATGTGCATCCTTGTTTGGTCTAAACTATAATGGGAGTGGAAGAGGATCTGAATTGGCTTGATAAACCTAGTAAAGAGAGGAACCTCACAAAAAGATCGAGAGGGGTTGGCTAATATTCTATGCACACCCAGGAGAACACTAAAAGGGAAGGTATGGCTTGAGAGACTGTGTAATAGGGAAGGGAATACTTCCTTGTGTTGGGTGTGTAGGTATTGTTGAGGCCAAGCAAGATATATCTTTTGCAGGTCTTTGTAGCTCTATGGTTGAGCTCACTAGCTTAGCAATTATTCCTTTCCACTGCCTTAGCAACCTGATAAACCCAATTGTAGATTGGCTTGGCTGAAACCTGGTGTGTATTTGGCTATGTGTGAGCCCATTGTTCCCTTTTTCCTTGTGGAAATCATGCCCATATTGGGGGTGGGATTTGTGATGAGATATTGATGAGCACAACTAGCCTATGGTTGGTTGGAAAGTTGCAGGGACAGAGCTAGTTGATCGGGGCAGCTCAACATCAAGATAAGTACTTTCTGTACTAATTATGCAATGTATTTGCTTTAAAAATTGTTATGAACATATTGAATGCTTGAATGGTATTTGCTTCCGTTGTATTTTACTGCATTATGAATATGCATCTATATTTTCACTTTCAATGCATCTTTGATTATGTTCATGGGGCTAGATGTCCAGTTATGGTAGCGGTAGCATTCATCGCATCCTCTCTCTCAGTGAGAGGGGAGGGGACGTGATAGTGTGGTATCAAATCCCACAGGTTACAACATTGGGCCTAAATGGGAAAAGTTGAATAGTTACAGAGGTAAGATTACCCTCTGTTGAGCACTGGTCAGCATAAAAAGAAGGAAAAAAAATTTAAGTGTCTTTGAATTTTTCGTCTATATCTATGTTGGCCAAGTTGTGTCGACGAGATTGCAGCGATATGTTTGGGGTAAGTTGGCTAAGTTGTGCCAACAAATTTGCCGTGATACGTGCTGGCGTGAAAGGCTGAGTTTCGTCGATGTCAGAGAAAAGAAAGAAAAATTTTAGAAGAAAAAGTTGAGTTTTACCAATACATCGAAAGAAAAAGCTGAGTTTTGTCGATACATCAAAATAAAAAGCTGAGTTTTGTCGATACATAAGAATAAAAAGCTGAGTTTTGTCGATACACCGAAAGAAAAAGTTGAGTTTTGTTGATACATTGCAAGAAAAATATGAGTTTTTTCTATACGTCGAAATAAACTAGTGATTTTACCGACACATCGGAAGAAACTTACGAGTTTTCCAATACATCAGAATAAAAAGATGAGTTGTGCCGATACGTTGGAAGAAATTGGTGAATTCGTTGATCGAAAAAAATAAGTGAGTTTGCCAATACATGTCGGAGGAAATAGATGAGTTCATCGATCGAAGAAAAAATGATAAGTCCGCTGAAACAGAGAACTTGGATAGTTTTTTCAGTGGGATTTGCAGGTGGTAGAAAATTGAAAAATGGTTGTGAACTTAGGCGCTAGATTGGCAAGCCCCCTTGACCCCCATCGTCCCCCTGAGACAGTCATTGATTGTGAGAAAATTCTATGTTTTGACAAGTTGTCAATATGGGATTTTCTCAAATGCAGATAAGTAATTTATAAATTTCTGATAATGTTACACAACTAACAATTGTGTTTATGAATACATTTTGCAGAATCATAGTCACATCAAAGGCAACATTCCACATAGTGCAGTTTGGAAAATTTGGTCTTGGTTGGGCCAAGAAGATCAACATCATGAATGATGCACAAGATCCCTATGAACTTGAGACATATGCCATGGGAGAAGAAATCAAGAGACTCCCCCAAATATTGCAGCCACCATGAGGAGCATAAGGGTGAAGTTGCAAAATTGCAGAGAAGATGATTAAAGCTCAGGAAGAACAAAATCAGTTGAATGCAGCCATGCTACAGATTTTACAGACGTCTAAAGGAAGATAAACTATGGGCATCAAACAGCAAATGCTCAAGGGAGTGGGATTACTTTAAGGAGAAATTCCCACAAGAGGTCCAATAGCTCAAGAAGAGTTTCTAGAGGTAGAACTTATACTCCAGAAATATATTCTAGTGGATCATATTACTATCAAGAATCCATTTGGGGTTCAAGCTCTTCATCTCACAGGAGTAAGAGGAAGAGGCATTACAAGAACAATTCATATGAGGAATTTAATAAGGCAAAGCCTCCTACATTTGATGGTGAGTTAAAATTTGTTCAAGAAGCTGAAGCTTGGATTCTTAGGATGAGAAAGTATTTCCAAGTCCAGGACTACTCTAGAAATATGAAGGATAGTCATCTTCAACTTGAATGGAAAAGAATATATATGGTGGGAACACCTAAGGCAAGTGAAGAAGATCAATGAAAGAAATACTGTGTGGAAACAGTTCAAGAAATATTCCAAGCAGAAGTACCTCTTTGATAGGTACTGTGATGATAAGATTGAAGAGTTCCATGAGCTAAAATTAGGACAATTGACCATGGAAGAATATGCAAACAAATTCTTGGAACTACGGAGGTATGTTAGGTATATTCAAGATGATAAGGTGAAAATCCAGTGTTTTTTAACTGGGCTACCTCAGACATATAAAGATAGGATTGAATTTGATGAACCTTGAACTCTAGAAGATGCAATAAGGAAGGCCAAGTATTTCTATGATATTAAAAAAAAAAAAAAAATTTGATTTCCATAAGGCATGGAAGGACAAGAAGAATGAGAAGTTTGACCAAAGGAAGAAATGTTTCAAACCCTTTCAATTCCAAAATCAGTAAAGACAGTGATCACAAGTTGTGACTAAGCCAGCCATAATGATGTGAGACAAGCCAAGAGGTCTAACGGAGCCAAGAGAACCACTTCATATTTGGCGATATGGAGGAGACCATATGCTTAGGAATTGTCTGCATCGGAATGGGAATGTAAGTCAAGTTCACAACATCCAAGGAGTTGAAAATATGGGTCAAGTGGCAAGGACCATCCCTAGAATATCTGCAGCACTAGAGGATGGATAGGAAGATAATTAATAAAATATGGTTGAAGTTGAAAGTAATATTGTTAAGCAATCTGTTTCTATTTTGATTGACCCTATATCTACTCAGAGTTATATCACTCCTAAAATTGCCGATATTTGTGCTTTTAAGAAATTAAAGCATATTGAATCATGGTTAGTTCAACTAGCCACTGGAACCAAGAAAAAAATTAGTGAAGCTGTAGAGAGATGTTCATTAGATATGGATGGGCTATTCACTTATGCAAACCTGAATATTTTTCCACTTGGTTCCTATGATATTCTCATTGGAATGGACTGGTTAGAAGCACACAAGGTTAAACTTGACTGCTACAACAAGACATTTGAATGCATGGATGAAAAAGAAAACCCAAGAGTTGTAAGAGGAATTCGAAAGGTGATTCCTGTTAGGCAGGTTTCAGCAATGCAGTTGAAGAAGTTCTGTAGGAAAGGTTGTCAATTGTATGCAGCCCATGTTTTGGAGGCAATGGAAAATGAAAATCCGAAGTTGAAGGACTACCATGTATTGCAATAATTCAGGGATGTTTTTCCTAATGAGATTCTGGGACTTCCTCCAAAGAGAGACATTGATTTTACAATTAACCTTGTGTTGGGAGCCACACCAGTGTCCAAGACACCCTACAAGATGAGCACACCAGAATTGGGATGTCTTTCCTGATGATATTCTAGGACTTCCTCCAAAGAGAGACATTGATTTTACAATTAACCTTGTGTTGGGAGCCACACCAGTGTGCAAGACACCCTACAGGATGAGCAAACCAGAATTGCTAGAGCTAAAAATGCAGTTACAAGAGTTGTTGGAAAATAAATATATCAGGCCGAGTGTGTCCCCATGGAGAGCACCAATTCTATTTGCGAAAATGAAATATGGGACGCTCAGGTTATGTATTGACTATATAAAGTTGAACAAATTTACTGTGAATAATAAATACCCATTACCTCGAATTGATGACCTTTTTATGAAATGAGAGGAGAAAAGGTATTTTCAAAAATTGACTTAAGTTCTGGTTACCGGCATGTAAGAATCAAAGAGGAAGATATTCATAATACATCCTTTAGAACAAGGTATGGGCACTATGAGTTTGTGGTGGTATCATTTGGTCTCACAAATGCACCAGCTACATTCATGTGTCTCATGAATAGTATTTTTAGCAAGTATCTCGACAACTTTATTCTTGTCTTCCTAGATGACATTCTTATTTATTCTAAGATTGAAAAAGAGAATGAAGAACATTTGAGAATGGCATTGCAATTGCTAAGGGAAAATAAGTTGTATGCAAAGTTGAGCAAATGTGACTTTTATAAAGATAAAATTCATTATTTGGGTCACATTATCTCAGACGAAGGAATATCTGTAGACCCTGAGAAGATTGAGGCCATTATGAATTGGACAACTCCAAGAAATATGACAGATATGAGATCCTTTATGAGACTTGCAAGGTACTACAGGAGGTTCATTGAAGGATTCTCCAAGGTCGCACATTCAATCACTTCCTTGCAAAATAAGGGGATAAAGTTTGAATGGACACCAAGATGTGAGGAAATATTCTTACAAGCGCACCAATTTTGAAAATTGTAGACCCAGAAAAATACTTTGTGGTGTGTACCGATGCATTCAATCAAGGACTTGAAGGAATTCTTATGCAATACAACCACGTGGTATGCTATGAGTCAAGAAAGTTGAAGGAGAATGAGAATAACTATGCTACTCATGATTTAGAACTTGTAGCCATAGTACATGCTCTAAAGATGTGGAGGCATTACTTAATGGGAAGGAAATTTGAGCTAAGGACAGACCATTGTGGTCTGAAATACTTGTTTGATCAACCAACTTTAAATGCTAGGCAAGCTAGATAATTGGGATTTTTGCGTGAATTTGATTTTGAAATCAAACACATGAAAGGAAAATAAAACAAGGTGGTTGATGCACTCAACATGAAGGTACATGAAATGCATGTGGAATCTCTTAGTACTTGCCAACCAGATTTGAGGCAGTAGATTATTAACCATATTGTTGAGGATGAAGTGTACATGCAGATAAAGGACAAGTTCCAGCAGCAAAACCTTGAAAGAAAGTGCAAAGGATATCAATTAGAAGGAGACAAACTTCTTACTTATAAGAATAGAGTTTATATTCCAAATGTAGCAAACTTGAGAAGGATTGTTATGGATGAAATCCATCAAGCTCCATAATCTGGTCACCCAGGATATCAGAAAACAATTGCTACGGCCATAAAGCAGTATTTTTGGCCAGGAATGAAAAATGACATCAATGAGCATATTTTTAAGTGCATGAAATGTCAACAAGTGAAGGTGGAGCATCAACACCCAGCAGTTTTGTTGCAACCATTTCCAATCCCGGAATGGAAAAGGGAAGTCATTTCCACAAATTTTATTATAGCATTTCCTATTACTATGAGACAACATGATTCCATCATGGTTGTGGTAAACAAGTTAATAAAGGAAACACATTTTATACCGGTCAAGTCCACATATAAAGTTGATTCCATTGCAAATATTTTCATGAAGGAAATTTTCAGATTGCATTGATTGCCTAAGGCAATAATTTCTAACAGGGATACCAAGTTTACTTCAAATTTTTGGAAGGGTATTTTTGTAGATTTGGGTAGAAAGATGAACTTTAGAACCCCCTACCATCCTCAAACTGATGGACAAACAGAGATTAAATCAGATGCTTGAACACATGCTTCTCATGTATGTAATGAAAAAATCATCCAAGTGGGAGGATTATTTACACTTGGTAGAGTTTGCATATAATAACAGGAAGCAAGCATCATTGGTAATGAGTCCATATGAGGCTTTATATGGAAGAAGTCGTAGGACACCAATGACTTGGGATAATCCAGTGAATAGAATTGTGCTTGGTTCATAATTGCTTAAGGAAATGGAACAAGTGGTTGCAAAGATCAAGCAGACTTGAAAGTGACCCAAGATAGACAGAAGAGTTATGCAAATAAGCATAGAGTGCATAAGGATTTTAGTGTTGGGGATCATGTTTATCTTAGAGTGAGGCCAAGGAAGATTTCCTTGAAGCTTGGTATTTGTGTCAAGCTACCACCTAGATATTGTGGGCCATTTGAAGTGCTTGAAAGAATAGGTCCAATTTCATATAGACTTGCATTTCCTGCTAGCACTAGAGATCATAATGTTTTTCAAGTCTCTTTTCTTAAGAAATATGTACATGATCCTAACCATGTGATTAATTGGGATGTGATTCAGGTGGAAACCGAGGGAGATTTCAAAACCGAACCATTGTTCATCCTAGACAAGAAGGTAATAGTGCTCTAGAATTGAGCTGTTGGATAGGTAAAGGTGCAATGGAAGCACTACGGTCTCAATGAGGCTACATGGGAGCTGGAGGATGCCATGAGAGTGGCACATTCATTTTTGTTCAATTTTGAAGAGCACTGAGGATAGTGCTAACGTAAGGGGGAGGGGAATGTAATATTCTGATTTTGACCCCTATTGTGTTAAAATTGTACATGATGTAAATATCATTATTAAATCATGGTGAGGAGCTCAAGGCCAAGGCCCTGCCATCGATTTAGTGTTTTATGTATCAGTAATTAAAAATCGATACCTATGGTTCTCGTGCTAGCCAGGCACAATATAAATTGAGACATCATGTAAATACACAATTTAATAAAATAACCACAACTAGCTATGCAATGCAATAAGAGATGGGGCATGATTTCACAAGGAATAAGGAGGGAAATTATTCAAACCCTTGAGTCAATAGTGTTAATCCAAATGTCAATGAGAGAACCCATAAACTCTCAACTACCCATTTTGTCATATGCACCCAAGCATTTAATTCTTCCAGAATTTGGTTGAGGCAATTAATGCGTTGGGAATGGAGAGGTATGGTAGTCAATTTCGTATTGGGGAAAGCCATCAATCTGAAGAAGAAAAAATTATTTTTTCTTATGGGGCAAGAAAAAACCCAAAAATGGGTGCTCATTCCATTCCTTACCGATGTGTTTCACTTCATCACACAGTTGGAGCTAGCTGGGGAATTTCCCTCGCAATTTTCTGCAATTTTCCTCATCTTTCCATGGTTGGAAACCCGTTTTTGAATTGCACAGTGGCTAGGAAGAGAGATTCATGATTTGGGATTTTGTAGAGATTTTTTCTTCCCGTGTGAAGTCCATAAATGTTTTCTGAAATTGAATTTTCTCTCCCAGGGTTTATTTCCCCATCTACCATTTCATTTTTGGTTTCCAAATCATTTTTCTTCATACCCAGCACTTATGTTTGTTGTTATGTGCATCCTTGTTTGGTATGAACTATAATAGGAGTGTAAGAGGCCTAGAATTGGATTGATAAACCTAGTGAAGAGAGGAACCTCACAAAAATATCAAGAGGGGCTGGATAATCTTCTATGCATACCCATGAGAACACTGGAAGGGAAGGTATGGCCTGAGGGACTGTGTAGCAGCAAAGGGAATACTTCGTTGTGTTGGTTGTGTAGGTATTATGGAGTCCAATCTAGATAGATCATGTGCAGGTGTTCATAGCTCTGTGGTTGAGCTCACTATCTTAGCAATTTTTCCTTTTCATTTCCTTAGCAGCCTGATAAACCCAACTGTAGATTAGCTTGGCTGAATCCTGGTGTGTATTTGGCTATGTGTGAGCTTGTTGTTTCCTATTTCCTTGTGGAAATCATGCCCAGCTTTGGGGTGGCAGTTGTGCTGAGAGATTTATGAGCACAACTGGACTATGGTTGGGTGGAATGTTGCAGCGACATAGCTAGTTGCTCAAGGTAGCTCAATTTCAAGATAAGTGCCCTCCGTACTAATTCTGCAATGTACTTGCTTTAAAAATTGTTATGAACATATTGAATGCTTGAATGATATTTTATTCCATTGTATTTCACTACATTATGCATTTGCATATGTATTTTTACTTTCAATGCATCTTTGATTATGTTCATGGGGATAGATGCCCAGTTATGGTAGCAGCAGTGTTCGTCGTGTCCTCTCTCTCAGAGAGAGGGGAGGGGATGTGACAGGCTAGGTCACAGGATTTAAGGGATGCTCTGGGGATAATCCTTGTATACGACGAGACCTTCTCCATGGAAAGTCGGCCAGTTTGGAAAGTTCAAAATGATCTCAGAAGTAAAGCCTCTATCTAATCAGGCAAATCAAATGCTACTCAAGTTAAGAAAACAATTAAAACTATGATAGGAGTGGTTAAAATTTAGGATCCTCACAATATTTTCAAATCACCACAACTTGTGATATACCACAGGGTCCAACAGTAAAACATGACAAGGAGGATTGGGACCATACCCTTTCCTGAATAATCGACTATCTGGATGGCATGTGCATAGAAATATCCTCGAGTGTTATTCTTGGTGTATTATAGTGATAGGACGGTCAAAGGTCTATGCTCAGATGGTCTCAGGATCCCTACACTACAACAAAACCCTATGATTAGCATCTCTTTTAGCTTCCTTTTTAGCGTCCACTATCACTTTTAGTGTATTTTTCATCATTTTTTGGACAAAGTGAACGCTTTTCCATGGGATGGCGCTTTTAATGACGTTATTTGTGTCCCTTTTTAAAATTTGACGCTATTTTGGACGCTAATTAGCATCCCAATTAGCGTCCCAATTAGAGTCCTTATTAGCGTCCCAATTGGCATCCCAATTAGTGTCCCAATCAGCATCCCAATTATCATCCCAATTAGCGTCCCTTTTCAAAAGTTGGCACTATTTTGGACGCTAATTAGCATCCCAATTAACGTCCCAATTAGCATCCCAATTAGCATCCCAATTAGAATCCCAATTAGCATCCCAATTAGCATCCCTTTTTAAAAGTTGGCATTATTTTGGATGCTAATTAGCATCCCAATTAACCTCCAAATTAGTGTCCCAATTAGCAACCCAATTAGAATACCAATTAGCGTCCCAATTAACATCCCAATTAGCATCCCAAATATTGTCCCTTTTTAAAAGTTGGCACTATTTTAGACAATAATTAGAATCCCAATTAGCGTCCCAATTAGCATCCCAATTAGTATCACAATTAGCATCCCAATTAACATCCCAATTAGCGTCCACAAAAGAATCCCATATAATGCCAATAATAGCTCCAAAAAACCGTCCTGAATAGCATAGCACCATATATGAATCTAGGGTTAGCGACATAAATTGCGCCATGAATTTCAGCAAGAAAAACATTCAACATAGATCCAAGTATAGAGCCAGGAAACACTAGACCTGGAGTTGATTTTCTAAACGCTAAGTACTATTGCTGAGTTGATTTTCTAAATGCTAGTACTACTGTTGAGTTCGATTCCCTTAAAATTTAAGGTTTGAAAATAACTGTCAACTAATATTCTACCTGAAATTTGGGGATATATGCCCCACTATTTCCATAAATCTGAAGATGATTTCTTGGAATCCTGTAGCTTTCAAGTGTCCAATCTATGAACCAGATATGCTTTGACATCCTATACTTTGATATTTGTCCCTCCTTTGTCCCTCCTTTGAATACCACATGTTAAATGACTGCATGGAAATTCTCGATTTGATGCCCTTGAATATGGGGTTGATATTTATTGTTGATCTTCAAAATCTAGTATTTGAATGTTGTTAATGTGGACCTGCTACATTGTTGGCTGGAGGATTTGACACCATAGAGTCCCAATGGTATTTCCTTCTCCAAACATCTGTAAATACCCGTTGCTAATATTACTCTTGATTACTATATATTTTGTAATATACTCTATCACTTGTTCACAGTGTTACATTTCTCAATATGCCATGAATTTTAAGAGCCACTACTATGACAAAGGAATTTGCCTTGTTCAGATCATTACTAAGAGCTAGTAGAGAATTCAACGTTCCAACACATAGGTATTGATAGGCTAAATATGTAAGTGGAAAAATATCAAATGTATTTTTGATAACCATTCAATAAGGAATCGATGCCAATAGGATGGTTTCATATGTGAGAAGTAGAACACTTTGTATTGTCATATGTGAGAAGTAGAACCCTTTGTATTGTCATTGTGTTTCCAATTATTTCTTCCAATCGTAATAGATTTTAATTTGTAACGAAGAAACTCCATATCATACTAACAAATTCTTAGTGGTTCAGTAGAGCCCCTTAGTTCAAGGATTGCTAGAACAACTTATGTTAGACCCGTTAGCAATGTTTATGTTGTGCAATGTGTTCAAATTAGAGTGAGTGCGCATGCGCCTATGAAGTAAGATGGTCTCAAAAAAGCAATTTTATCCTTTCAAGGAGGGTCAATTCCATCAGTACAATTGAAACCCGTGCAAGATAACATAAGATCTAGCTTCTCCACATAACTAGGTGATAGGAGTGCTCATGTGCCTATGAAGTAAGATGGTCTTGGACAAGCAATTTTATCCTTTTAAGGAGGGTCAATTCCATCAGTACAATTGAATCCCATGCAAGATAACATAAGATCCAGCTTCTCCACATAACTAGGTGATATTACATGTGGCCCAACATTAACCTCCGAAAGGATTCTAGGTTCAATGGCTTGGTTCCTAGGTTTATCACTTAATGTACTTTAGATGCACATGTTGTGTTTGAGTTGTTTGTGTCACTATTAGTAGGTTGTTTTTTTCCAATTCCTCATCATGGTAATAAAAAATGATCATTTTCATCATCATCATCATCATCATCATCATCATTGTCATCATTGTCGTCATCTTCATCATCATCATCATCGTTATCACAATCTTCATCATCATCATCATCATCATCATCATCATCTTCATCATCATCTTCATTATCATCATCAAAATCATCATCACGATCATAAGCATCATCTTCACCACCACCACCACCGTCATCATCTTCACCACCACCACCACCACCATCATCATATTCATCATGATCATCATCTTCACCACCACCACCACCACCATCACCATCATCTTCACCACCACCATCATCTTCATCATGATCATCATATTCACCACCACCACCACCACCATCTTCACCATCATGTTCATGATGATCATCATTGCCATCATCTTCATCATCTTCATCATCATCGTCGTCGTCATCACAATCTTCATCATCGTCATCTTCTTCTTCTTCTTCTTCTTCTTCTTCATCATCATCATCCTCATCATCATCCTCATCACCATCATCATCATCATCATCTTCATCATGATCAGCATCGTCATCATCACCATCTTCCTCATCTTCATCATCATCGTCATCACAATATTCATCATCGTCACCATCTTCATCATGATCAATATCCTAATCATCATCATGATCATCATCTTCATCATGATCATCATTGTCATCACCAAATTCATCATGATCATCATCAATCTTCTTCATCTTCATCATCATGATCATCATGATGAATATTGTTGCCATCATCACGATCATCATCGTCATCATGATACCACTAATTAGTACTAGATCTAATATGGAACTTCTAACATAGTTATGATGATGATGATGATGATGATGATGACGATGACGATTACGATCATCATCTTCTTCTTCATCTTCTTCATCATCTTCATCATGCTCAATTCCTCATCATCATCATCATCATCATCTTCATCATCATTGTCATCATCGTCGTCATCTTCATCATCATCGTCGTCGTCATCACAATCTTCATCATCATCATCATCATCATCTTCATCATCATCATCATCCTCATCATCTTCATCATCATCATGATCATCATCGTCACCATCATCATGATCATCATCATCATCATCGACATCATCATCATCATCATCATCATCATCATGATCACCATCACCACCATCATCATCATCATCGACATCGACATCACCATCATCATCATCATCTTCATCATCTTCATCATCGTCACCATCATCATCATCATCATCCTCATATTCATCATCATCATCATCATCAACTTCATCATCATCGTCTTCATCATCATCGTCTTCATCACCATATTCAATATCGTCACCATCATCATGATCATCATCTTCATCATGATCATCATCGTCATCACCATCTTCATCATCATCATCTTCCTCATCTTCATCATCATCATCATCATCATCAATATCGTTGCTATGATCAATATCTTATGTCAATGATCACATTGTATAATTGAAATACCATAAAAAACAAATGGAAATATAACGAAGCATCCTTAATAAAATTAAAACTAAATAATAAAAAATAAAACAAAAATAAAAAATAAAATATATATATATATATATATATATATATATATAACAAAAAAACAAAACAAAAATATTTAAATAAAATATAATATAATAAATAAAATATAAAATAAATAAAAACGAAACAAAAATAAAAATAAAACAAACAACGCAAAACCATGAACCGACACAATACAAAACCAACAAAGAACAAAGAATCACCACATCCAAACCTCGGAGGTCAGGTAGAGGAGGTCACGCAGAGGATTCTTTATGAGGTGTTGTTGGAGGTCACTCAGAGGAGGTCTCAATAGGTGCTTCCGAAGGTCACGTAGAGGGAAGAGGAGGTCGAGACAGGTGCTGCCGGAGGTCACGCACGCAGAGGAGGCCTTGCAGAGGCAAAGGAGGGTTTGCAGCAGTCAGGGCTTACAACGGTCACGCAGAGGACGGGTTGTAGAGGCAGAGGAGGGTTTGCAATGGTCACGCAGAGGCTGACAGACTGACATAATTCCCCCAAATTAGTGAGTACCTTATATGTTTGCTCAAATAATTTTGATTTGGTATTAAAAAAAACAACTTCTCTATGCAGAAGAAATCTTTATTTAGCATGGATTGATACTGGTATGGAAAAGCTGAAAAGAGTATGTTCATAATATAGTTTAAACGTTGAACTTCTCTTCCCATGAATTTCCCTCTTTGTGTGAGGTCAGGGTCACTGCTGCAAGTTTTTCGTCGCATTGCATTTGTCAAATGCATAGTGAGGGGGCATAAATAGTTTATTCCCGCAATTCTTATATTAAGTCAAGGGAGATATGATACCAATTGAACGTATATTTATCCAGTTAGAGGAGAATGAAATAAACATATCTTATATTAATTAATATTTAACAGTTTTCATTATTCGCGGTAAGTCATAGTGGCTCGGCTCAGCTCAGGGAATAATGCTTGCTTATAAAGGGGCTATCAGACTGAATGGCATAGTCTCTTTGCTCTCGTGGGTCTCAGGAACTATCATTGCCGATCAACCCTACCTGCACCAAGCTAATAAACAACGAATGGATCATGAACTACACCAAAAAGCACATCGGTAGATAAGGAAGTAGAGGAATAAATAGGGAAGGAAAGGAAAGGAAATGCAAAAGGGCAAAGACAATAAGGGAAGTAGAGTAGGGGTAGAGGCGAGGCAAGACAGTAGTACATGGAATTGTCTTAAATTTTAACTTGGAATTTTGTTATGGCCCTGGTTCATGGCTTTTTCAATTATGAATTCCTGTTTTAACCTTCTTATGGATTCATGAGTTTACCTCTTCAGCAATATTCATGTTCTTTGTGTGAATGCGAAGAACCTCCAATCGAGCAACTTCATCTAGAACCCCAATTTCAATTTCTCGATCAAACCTACCTAATATTCTAAGTGTTGGATCAATGTTGTTGGGCCTGTTTGTTGCTCCCATCACAATTCACATGAGCTCTAGCTTTGAGGCCATCTATTCACCATTTTTTCTCCCTCTTTGGAGCTATGGAGTCAATCTCGTCAATGAAAATGATGGAGGGAGCATTGTCCTATGCTTGTTTAAAGGCTTGTATGGAATTGCAGTCACTATCTCCAACCATTTTTTAGATAATTTAAATACCATTAATTAAGAAAAAGAAATATCCAGTCTTTTTTGCCACTGCCTTGTCAATAAGGTTTTTTCCTGAACCAGGAGGACCATAAATCAAAACACCCTTAGGCAGCTTCATGCCAATATATTTGAAAAGTTGTGGATTTCTAAGGGGTAGTTCAACTAGTTCCCTGATTTGTGCCATTTGTTTCTAGAGACCACCAATATCATCATAACCAATTTAACATTCAATTTCTATTCATCTTCTCGTCGTATTGGATCTCCTTCACAAAAAAATTCAATGTCCAAAGACACAATACAATATTCACCAGAATATGTCTCCGCGATTTTAAATTCTATGCTGCACATCCCCCCTCGCACAAGAAAAAGGTCCCCTTATCTCACAGGGAGATAGGATTCCATGAAGTAAGTTGCAGGTATGATAATAAAACAATCAATTTTATGTGGTATGATAATAAAACAGTTAGTGTTACGTGGGAATTCACATACATAAGTAGGCACCAAAAAATAGTACTCATGTTTCAAGTAGACATCAAATCGATCACTTGTAAGACCCTTGATAGTGTCATCTATAGGAAGAATATGGACATGCTTCCCATACTTGAGATATGGGCACAGATGAATAGAGACCACATCCCCCAACCTTACTCTCAGATTTGATGTAACAACTATGTTCATTCTGATTGCATGCTATGCATAGGTATCATCGCCCTCAACTATGCAAACTATATCCTTTCTCTTCTTACCCTGCATGTGCCATTTCAATAGTGTTAAAAAAATGGAGAGAATTCAAGGCCCTCAACTATGCAAATTGTATCCTTTCTCTTCTTACCCTGCACATGTCATTTCAATAGTGTTAAACAAATGGAGAGAATTCAAGATCCACTACAAAAACTCAAGCTCAAATGCATGCGTGGAAACCAAAAAAGGTAGAGAGAAGAACCTTAAGGATTGTATCGCCCCTGAATAGCTACAACATTTCCTTGAATATAAAAAATCTCTATATTAAAAACATTAAAAAAAAATATTTATTTGAAAAAAAATAACAATATTAGTTTCGCTGATAAAATCACTCGTTCACACATAAAAGGGTGGCTTTACACCCGAAACCCATTGTCTAATGAAAATTTCAAGTGGTGAGCAACGTTCAAAATTGAACCCTTCCCAGCCCTTCCAAAGGGTTCTATCCCTTCCCAGAAGTGTAAAGTTAAAATTACCCTTAAAAAAAATTAAAATATGAATTTTACCCTTTCAATTAAGAAGGGAATAATTTATATCAACATTTCAAAAGAAGGGAAACATTTGAAATTACCCATCCATATAAATTTCTCAATATGTTAAAATTTCTATGCTATAAAGTTCAACCCATCATTCAAAATATTGGAAATATGATAAAGTTCTAAGTGCTTTCCATTAGAAAAAAAAAATTATTATTATTATTAATTAACAATTGTTATTACAATTATTATTTAATACAAAAAAAGAAAGAATACCAAGAAGATATTAAAAGAGCATAAATCAAGTCTTTGAATATATTGAAGAATTCATTGAAGCCCATTGTGGATTTGTTGAACAAATTATGGATTGCATATATAAATCCAAAATTTCTACTAAATGTCCTTATTGCGATATGGAATTCCAATATCCGACATTTTTTAAGAATGGCAATCGCTCTTTTCCAATATGTGTTAAATATTTTATTATGAAAGACAATCAAGGTAACTCACAGTTGCAATCACAAAAACTGGAAAGAAAATTAGGATACTACAAGGAAAGCAATAAAAATCTACAATTTGAGATGAGTAAGCATATCAGTTTTCGTAATTTGATAGAACAAGAGAATCATCGCTCAAAGTATCAAAATCAAAAACTGGAAAAAGATAATTGTGATATTAAGAAACTGTTATCAGTTAAGAATGAATAAATATCTCGATTAAAAAAAACACAACCAAGACCTTAAAGGAAAAATAAAAAAATAAAAGTTTAAAGATAACAAAGAATCGTCGAATAGAAGTGATAATGATTTAGAAGAAGACATAAAGCATTTAAACAAACTCATCATGGAAAAAGATGATTAATTGTCGCAAATCCAGATAAAGCTAAAAAATCAAGGTCCAAAGATATGTCAACAGTAGCAACAGAAGGAAGAACTACAAAAAAATTATGATGACAAAAGAAGCACAAGTTATAAATTGTGAAAATCAATGGAAAATTAGCAAGCAATACCGAAGAACTATTTCAACTAAGAATTCATAACAAGACATTACTTACAAAAAACAAGAAACTAAAAAATAGTCAGAAGATGGAACTTTCCAATGCATACCTCAAAGGAATATTATTAAAACGGCAAGAAGAAAATCATCATATGAGAAATCTTAATCAAGAACTAGAGGAACAAATCAATAAGTTGAAATAGGACAAATAGTCACAAGACGAAATGTTCGAGAAGATTCAAAATAATATTAATGTATTAGCGAAAAAATTAGTTCAAATACAGAAGGAATCATCAAGACTCTCCAGGAAACAAATTCAGGTTGAGGAAGAAGAAACAAATACAAATTTAGTTCTCATCAAAGTTCAAAAGGAAGTCAATAGATCGGAAAAACAAAAACAATAACTCCTTATCGAAACCCAAATTACAAAAAACATTTTTACCAACGATAGGGTAAAAATGAACATAAACAGAGGAGTTATAATTTCATATGAGAAATAATATGAAATGTACAATGTTCAGGTACACAAGGTACTCCCAAAAAGACCGAACACCTAGAGCAACCACTTCACATAAACAGATCACAGATCAATACACCGATGTTTGTCACGTGGTTAAAACCCTTGAGAGGGAAACAATCCACGGCCCTAGCCAAATAGCTACTTGGAGCAATTTATTATGCAAAAGAAAGAAGTTACAAACGAGCTTCTCATAATCCATCAACTAGCCAAGGACCCTCCATGTTCTTTAAATACAGATCATGGACCAATCGAGTGTTAAGCCACAGATTAATGGTAGGTATGATCTAAGAGAAGTTGAACCGTCGGATCACTTTTATGTCTAGAACATATTGTGACCACCAAATTAGAATATTTACAAATGCATACTAATGTATACTAAAGAAACACACTTTACCTAACGTAAATATTACACAAGTTGATCTTAACTAACTCCTAACTGTCTAAATATCCTAACATCCCATCTTAAGAACAATTTGGGATAGGATTGAAGGATTTACAAAAGTGACACTATTGGGAGAAGGAAGGAGGCATTAGAGCCTATCCCCCCTTAAGAACACATTCATGAACTCCTAACATAGATCGAAGTTTAGAAAACTTCACTTCTGTAAGAGACTTGGTGAAGATGTCTGCAACTTGATCATCTATAGGGAAATAGAGCATTTCAAGAACACAATCATGAACAAGATTTCTGATGAAGTGCGTGTGTTGCTCAATGTGTTTTCTACGTTGATGTAGAACTGGATCTTTGGCAAGCTTTATGGCACTTTGATTGTCGCACCAAAGTGGAGTAGGCTGCTGCTGCTCGAATCCAAACTATGAAAGGATCTGTCAAAGCCATAAAGCTTCTTGACTGGCATTAACTACGGCTCGATATTATGCTTCTACTTAAGAAAGAGCAAGAGCTTGTTCTTTCTTACAAGCCCAAGTGACAGGTCCAGATCCTAGACTGAAAACATAACCTGCAGTAGACTTTCGATCATTAGGATCGTCGGCCCAATCTGAATCAGTGAAACCAACCAACAAAGGTTTCCCCCCTGTATTGTAATGAATCTCAAACTGAATTGTACCTCGAATATATCGAAGTATTCTTTTTGTTGCTTTCCAGTGACTTTCATGAGGTGTTTGCATATAACAGGAAACACGACCAACGACAAAGGAAAGGTCAGGACAGGAATGAGTTAAGTATAAGATACTACCAACAAACTGATGATACAAGGTGGCATCTACTTTAGGGGAAGTACAAGTGGTAGAAATTTTGACTCCAAACTGGAAGGGAGAAGGGATTGATTTACAATATTCCATGTGAAAGCAACAAAGAAGGTCACAAGCATACTTAGACTGGGAAAGAAATATTCCTTCTTTGGTTTGCAAGACTTGGAGACCAAGAAAATAATGCAAATGTCATAAGTCTGACATTTCAAAATTTTGCTTAAGACTGGATTTCACATGGGTTAAAAGTTTAGGGTCACTACCAGTAAGGATCAGATCATCAACATAAAGAACAAGTATGATGAGATGGTTTCCTACTTTCTTGGTATAGACATTGGGGTCAGAATGGCATCTAGAAAAACCAGTGTTAAGGAGAAAGCTATCCATTTTGGCATACCAAGATCTAAGAGCTTGCTTAAGGCCATATTAGGATTTCTCACTACTACATTTTGACCAAAAATCCGACGGCCATCATGTCGGATTTTCGACACTTCCCTGTCGCATGTACAACACTTTGGTTTTTTTTGAAGTGTCAGAAACTTGTCGTTGGTTAAGCAACACTTAAGTAACCGTCGCTTAAGCGACACTTATGTAACCGTCGCTTGAATTTAAATCGTCGGTTATCCGACACTTATTTAGCGACAATGAGAAAAAAAATTTAAAGCTTTTGCACCCACAGGCGTCGCTTAAATGACAGAGAAACTGAGTAAGCGTCGAATAAGCGACATAAAAAACTGTCGCTTAAGAGACGGATAGAAAGGAAAACTGTCGGATAAGCAACGGATACAAATAATATCTGTCGGATAAGCGACGGTGACTAAGCGTCGCTTAAGCGACGGACGTGATTTTTTTTTTTTTTTAAATACCTGCAAATTGGGGTAACCCAATAAAATTTATATGCTTAAGTCCTCTTCTTCTCCCCCTGATCATGGTGACAATACCTTCATTGAAGCCCCGAATTCCCCAACCTCCAAGAGGAAAAGAGAGAAAGTTGTGTTGTCAAAGATGAGTGGTGATCGCATTGCACTTTCACTTTCATCAACAAGCTCTGAAGGTTCTCCTATAACATCTGAGCATGAGTCTTCTTTTGCTGTGAATTTGTTCCTCGGTGGATTTTCCATTGGAAAGCCTACAAAGAAAGGGAAGCAACCACCTTCAACCGAGGATTTAACAACATCAATGCATCCATATGACCGGACAACTGAGACTCTTTTCCAGGCATTTGATGGTGGTTGGCTGCCTGGAGATATTCATGAAGATATGCCATGCAAATACGCTAATGGTTGTGTTATTTGTGAGGTACGGGATTATCGCAAGGGTTCACCAATTTCAAGTGATTCTGTTTCTTCAGGAGAATCATTTCCAGTGGTGCAGAAAGTGCTTTTGCGGCCAACTATGGAAAATATTGTAAAGGATATTTCATCCATGGCAGAGGATTCTTGGACGTACAGTGATCTTATGGAAATTGAATCAAGAATATTGAAGGCAGTGCGACCAAAACTTTGTTTGGATCCCACTCCAATGCTCGAAAGGCTATGTGAGAACCCCAATCTAAACAAGCTTAACTTGGGAGTGCCTATGACACGACGTCAGAGAATGCAGAAAGGCGGTTTACCACAAGTCAGGGTCTCGTCTCACAATCTTTCTCATGGCAAGAAAGTTTCTATTGACAAGGCAACTGAGAATACAAAATCTCTATCAAGAAGCACTGCAACAACTTCTATCTTTGAAGATTCTAGTGTTTCTTGTATCCAAGAAAGTTCTGCTCCTACTTTAGCTGGTGTTTCAAGCAATATGCCTGCTGTAAATTCCAAAATTCAGAGCAATATACAATCACCATTTGGAGTGCAAACACATTCATCAACTTCGCAGACCGGACTTGACCGATCTAGATTTTCAGATTTTCAGATTTTTTTTGTCTCTATATCGTTATACAGAAACAAACATCGTGCTTGATTAGTACCCCCCCACTCCATGTGTTGTAGATGACTTCTAGGTCAATAAATGGGTTTTTGTTGTAATCCCGTCTTAATCTGAGTTCATATGCTCTTTTGTTATAATCAATGATGCAATAGAGTAGATCCAACTTAATCTGAGTTTCTATGGGTTAGTGTTAGTGTCTACAACTTGGAGCATTTTGCTTTTCTATGCAGCCAACTATAATTAAAGATGGTATGGCCCATCCCAATCTGGGTTTATCTATTTTAAATATGGATTTAGATGGTTTTTGTAAGTGTCTACATTCTGTTGCCTAATCTAATGCTCATTTGAAAACACTGTTTAAATGGATGTGTTAGGAATGCATTAATCAAAGTTGTCTGTATCTTCACCTGTGTTGTAGTACCTAATTTTGCAGGGTAAACCCAGCCTGAGAGCAATATAGACACATCGAAATACACTGTCTGTACCTTTTTGATGCAATTGTAGTAAAGCAAACTCAACACAGATAGTCTTACCGCTACCAATAGGTGCTGCAACTAAAACATTATCATCTGAGTTATAAAGCACAGTAAATACCTGAGTTTGAATAGGATTGAAGTGTCTAAACTGTTGATAACTCCAAAAATGATCTTGCTACAGGCCAGTCTCTAATCAGAGAAGATATCACTTTCAATATTAAAAATACCTGCCACACTAAGGGCTATAGATGTAGAAGAGAAATTGCCACCAACATTATTTTGAGTAAATTTTGTATTTAGAAAGGAGAGATGATTAGAAGAAACCAAGGCAGGAATAAAAACTTTCTAGCTGACAATTCTTCAGGGCCAGATAACCTTTGTACAAAATTTGATAATCTAATGGCAGA
>LPNX010548792.1:161498-189165 GCA_001517045.1 Pseudotsuga menziesii
AAAATTCTTAAACAACATAGGGCTAAGTCCTTCTGCCAGAGCACTGATACAATCTTCTGTAATCATGGAAACTGGAGCAGGCCTCAAAGCACATCTCAATACCTGTGTACAAGAAACTCTATGAAAGATCCCAATCATTAAAAATAAACAACAGGTTAACAACTCGTAGAAGCAAATAAAAAATTATAAGAACTAGCAAATAGAGGGGGGATAATTCAATATACAATACAAAACAAAATTAATATAAAATTACCAGTGTCACAGGTATGACTGGACATTTAGGACGCTCTTCCCTAATTGCTTTGCGAAGTTGACCAACAAGCACTAAACAATTTAAGCGGTAAATCACGGAAGGAACCAAATACAGTGATCCAATTATAGAGGATGAAACCCCTAAATCTATGCACAATTCAGGAGGAAGTTCTACAAGGCTAGACTCTTCTTGCTGTGAATAACAAATCAAAATCAGTCAGTAAGGGTTATATTTCTTCAGTAAGTATTGCCATTAAGTCAAGTTAAAATAAGAAAAATAAAACTTTCACACTTTTTAGCTGATCTATGGAAAGATTTTGCAGCCTTCAACTGTTGATCAAATACACCAACAAAACCAAGTCATATACAACTATCAACAACAACAGGAAGAACAAGTATTTGAAACCAAATGTTAGAAATATATATTGAAACCCCTAAAACTATTTTTCTATAATATATTTACCTCACTGGAGTTCAATTCCATGTCACCGCAATGCAAAAAATATGACTTTACTCTTCCATCTGGCATAAACAAATCTGTTTCTGCATCTACAATGTCTTGATCCAATTTTTCTTCAAGCAAAAGCACAAAGCTTGCATATGTTCTCTCATTGCATTGTGATGTGAAATAAATTTTGTAAGCGTGCAAAGTTACCTCATTCAAATTTTCACCCCAGCTACCAGATAAAGCATATCCTTTGGAAGTATGTAGCTCCCTTTTTTTAGTTATACATGAACACGACACAAATATATTTTAAACCTATCAGTTATTCTTGTTAAAAACTCTAAATCATACTAGCTATAAAGCAGTGTCTCGTGAGATTGAGTTTATATATATAAATATAAAGTCATTGAGTTTATACTACAAGATACATTCGATGAAACGCATTAAAATTAAATTGCATTTGAAATGAATGTTCGCATGTAAGTAAGCAAATGGATTGAGAATGAATTTGCAACATACCTGCATGATTAATCTTAGCATCATTCTCTGAATTTGTTGATTGTTTTCTTCGAAATTCGTCTGAATTTGGTTGAAGATAGTCATCGAGGGCTCCAATTTGATGCAACCTTTTGCATGCCTCCAAGCATACAAGTTGCTTTGCAACAGCTGGTTTAACATGTGGAGGGCTAATGACCTCGAGAACAAGTGCATTTGGAGGTATATCAGAATGCAATTACATTGAGCATGACAGCCATACCAAGATGCCATCATCAGCTATGGGGCGTATGGAGATGCATTTTGAACAGCAGACTCGGATGTTTGAAAATTCATAAATGAAAAGGCAGCTGTGAGTGTTGATGCTATCAAAAGAATTCATTTGTTGTCTTAGATTCATGATCAATCGGTTGATAGCTAGTGATTGATGATGAATTGGTTGGAGTAGATCTTCCAGCAGGGGTTGGAGGTGAGGACAATCATAAGTCTATTTGGGGGAGGAAGGTGGGTGGTTGGTACGAACGGATAAATTACTTAAATTAGCTGAGCAAAGTATCAAGTTTATCTCTGAATTTTGGGGACTGATTCTGATCTTTTGACTATCCTGCAAATGTACCTTGACTGCCCATGCCATTGTAATGGCTGTTTGGAAATGGGTTCTACAGCCATAAGATGATTTAGGATCCAAGGGGCTGAAAAAGAGGGATCACCCCTGTTCTAAATTAGAACACAATTACTAACTCTCTAGAGTCTCAACCTTGAAGCTCAATTTCATGTGCCAAGTCTTTAATGCCTTCTTGATCTCTATCCACTTAGTATTTAGCAAGTTCTTGGACGCAGTCCATGTATTTAGTTTTGGTATGCACAGACAGGGCTGGGGTTTGAATACAAATATATTAGCTATGTGTCAGGGGATACCACTGTGTGAGAGTTTGAAACCTGTCCTGCATCTGTTACCCCCCCTTTTTAACCCCTATTCATAGAGCCTCTGTTTTCAAATTGGGAGAGTCAAAAGACTGTTCTATCTCAGTGGAAAAACTCTCAAAATGAACTTATATTTTTGCTACCGCCAGTGATTTAATTGAGGCTCTGCCTAGAATGTGCCCAGAAGGGGATATAAAACTCATGCTAAATGTGCCCAGAAGGACAGGATTCTATACAGTTGTAACAACGGTCATACTAACGAGCTGAGGAAGCAATATAGCAGATGCATTAATTCCTTTCTTTCCTACAAAGCGAGAATAAGTGGCATATGGAACTTAACCGTTAATACAGCCAGAGGCTAAGTGAGATTGTACTAACCGTGTATATAGCCAAAGAAGTGCCCACATGCATTTTGATGGCATTTATGCAAAACATTCCTGTTTTGATGATCCCACGATGTGCAAGGGGGTTTCGGGGTCTCTGAATGGCAAGCATTGTGCATTGTATTAAATACAGTCGTCTTCGGAAGTGTTCCAACACCTAATCGCCAGGAGGTTACTGATTTGTACATCAATGACCATATAATTTTGCCCCATTTATCTTCTGAATCTCGAAATAAAAAAAAATCAGGCCTTGTCCCAGAAGCCCTGAAAAAAATGAACTTGTCTACATTTAACTTGCTCCAATTACTAAATATGTTGATAAACTAGTCTTAACTTAACATTTAGTCTGAGACACTTCTACCATTATATAACAAGAACCATAAAAATCGCAATTCCATTGGAACAATTGAAGCCATACAATACAAGAAACTTCAAAAACCCTGAAATCTATCCATGGGATCCGTGAAATTTTATTTTGCAGAGTATGAACCAAGCTGCTATTGGAATAAAATTTATAGAGCGCTAAGTTAGAATAGTAACAGAATGCAACTCGAGGTGAGGTCATTCTAATTGTTGGCAGCTACTCTGCTCCACTCTCTCCGAATCTTGCTTCTGAGAAACCAAAGCCAAGCCAGTGAGAAAATGGACGGTTCCCGCACGCTATGTGACTTTCGCTTTTTCTTTGGTTTTTTGAATTTGACCAACACGTCGTCGGTTAAGCGATGGTTATGACAATATCCGTCGCTTAACCGACGTGTGTAGCCACATTTACAAAAAAAAAAAAATCGCTTTTCCTTTGGTTTTTTGGCTGACCTTTTTGACCAACGCGTTGTCGGTTAAGCAACGGTTATGACAATATCTGTCGCTTAACCAACGTGTGTGGCCACATTTACAAAAAATATATATATCTTTGTGATTTTTGGTATATTTAAAAGAAAAAATCCACACACCGTCGGAAGTAACCGTCGGATTTTGGATCGAAATGTAGTAGTGTCTTAAGGAGACATACAAGGCTAGAGTTATCCTGAACATATCCAGGAGATTGTTCCATGTAAATTTCCTCTTGTAAATCACCATGTAAAAAGGTAGACTTGGCATCCATTTGATGGACTTCCCAGTTATGTAAGGCTGCAAGGGAAAGAACAAGGCGGATGGTGTTCATTTTTGCGACAGGAGCAAAGGTTTAATTATAGTCAATCCCTTCAACTTGAGAAAAACCTTTGCAACTAAACTTACCTTAAGTCTTTCAACACTTCCATATGATGCATACTTATTTATATAGGCCCATTTACATCTGACAAGTTTTCTTCCTTTTGGAAGAGGAACAAGATCCCAAGTATCATTTGCCTTTAAGGAACGATATTCTTCATCCATAGTTGGATCCCAATCTGGATTTCTTGAAGCTTCTGTAAAATTTTATGGATCATGATTCTTAGAAACTTGAGCCAAAAGAGAAGAGGCTCACTAAAACTAAGAACATGTTCAACATCGATCTCTAGGATCACCGACAAGATCACCAGCTGCTTCACACGTTGAACGGACCCATCGAGGAAGCATTGGTGCTGGTGCAACTAGAGGAACATGAGCAGGTGGAGGTGGATTTCCATCCTCACTGTCATCATCAGAAACTGGAGTTGGAAACCTGTCAAGGAAGTTGGAAGAAGAAGAAGAAGAAGGAACAATCACCAAATCAGGCTCGTGGGCCAAAGAGGGCACACCCGCTGTTGTAAAGGAAAGTATCCTATGGCTAGGGTTTAAGAGGCCATCAACATACTCGAGTTGAAAGGTGGATGCATATAGTTCTGCAAGTATATATAAGCAAGATTTAGAGATTAGAATGGTTCATACCTTAGTCAAACGAAGGTTGATCCAAGCAGCCCTTCAATCCTCTTCTTGCTCCTCTCGCTCCTCTTACTCCAAGAGACCTGCAAAACAAGTTATACCTTCCTCAAACCAATATGACCACATATAAAACAATGGTAATCAAAGAAACGTGAAATAATGATCTGAATAACATCATCATATGATCATAAACAGAGATTCAATCACACATTGAACAATGATTTGGGAAGCAGAAGGACATCACATCTGTATTAATCTTGAAAACAAGTACAAGTATACCTTCTCTTCAATTTCAGCACCTCACGAAACCTTGATCTGGTTCTACTGCTTCTCTTCTCCAAGGAACTCAGCCTCCAGGTTCTGTAACATAAGGAGAATGCTTCTAGGGAAAAAGTGTGGGCAAAGAGAGCTCTAATTCCTCCAGCATAACAATGCAAAGATTCAAGTCCCCTCTCATGGAACTCCCTACCTCTATTTATATGCTTAAGGAAGAGTTAGGGGTGAAGACAAAGTAGTTACAACTGAAGGAGTCAGTTGCATAACTACCCAAACTACCCGGAATTCAAAAGACGTGTTTTTTGACATTTTCAGGAGGTGTACGTAGGTTGCAGAGAAAACAGTCGCGTACATGAGGAGGTATACGCGGGTTGCAATGCATAAAGTCACGTATATAAGGCTTATGCGACTATTATATATAGCAACTCGTGTACATACGCGGGTTTTCCTTAAGGAAACTCGCGTACATATAAAAAAAACTCATTTTTAGGGTATTTTTGGGCATTTTCAGACTTTGGTGTCTTCTGAAAAGTTTTAGCTAACAGAAATACTTTTCCAATGGTGTAGAGATGAGGTCAAAAAAATTTACAGAAATCAAGATATGGGTCCTCCAAGGTAGGTGTTTTTTCAGTGACTTTCATGAAGTGTCATCATGGAAGTGTCGACATGCGACGAAATCATGGGAAAGTGGTCACAGGCAAAGATGTGTCATTTTGAGCTATTACATATGCCCCCTAATGTATGAGGTTAGAGGGGAAGATGATAGCCGAAATGCATTATAAAGGAAACAGTTGAGTATGGAGAGAGAAGAGAATCCAAGATCAAAAGGCTCAAACAAAGGTACCTGAAAGAGAGATAAATATTAGAAAAAACTGATCTCTAGGAAATACAAATCCATATACAAAACATCACCATAAAGATACAGGCGGATCCAACATATGTATAAATGATGAAACTATCATGGTCGCTCAATATGCAAAAAGGTGCCATATCAAATCTAAAGGATTCATGGCCACAAATGAACAAGGTGGATCCATACTCGACAATCGATCATAGCCACAAAAATACAAGGTGGATCTATGTCTCAGCAAAATGTCATATAAAATGTAACAAGGTTTTGTGCAACTCGGGCAATAGCAAAAAATGACGATGCTACTGTTAGCTCAAGGTCTTCAATCCAAACAGCCCAAAAGGTACAAATCCTAACCATGCGAATAAAGGAGCTGAAGTCGAACATGGAGGAAACCGTTTGATTACTGGTCAATAATGAGAACTGTTAACAAATGTGAGGGAAACCACCATTAATGAAAATGGTCCCCAAGGTACCTAGTACATTCTAATAAGTGTGAATACAAGTACTTGAAGTCGAACACTTGAAGAATCCATCAAGTAGGAGACATTAAGGTATTCCCACTACCCAATAATGAGGGAAATTGCCACTGATGACTACAATCTCCAAGGTACTGTCATAAAACACTAAATCTCATTCCCAAAGCAAGATGTGTTGCAGTCGATAGGAAGAGATCCATTGGAAGGAAGGCATTAAGGCATCCTTCATCATCCAACACGAGGTAAGTCAAAGGCTAATTGGATCTGGAATTGGTACTGAATTTCACGACAAGAAACGCTAAAAACATGATGTAATGAACTAATACCAGGGAATGGCCGACACAAAAGGTCAAGGCAACTGCAGAATGGCCGACAAAGGTTTAATCGTTGAACAGTGAGCACGACACAAAAGTGACTTAGGCAGCTTTTTGACACAAAAGTACCAACGAAACAAATCTACAATGTAGGAGACATTGACTGATTCCCCATATAATTGGAAAAGAAACCAACTGGAGGAGTAAGAAACTCTGAATCGGGATAAGGTCAAAATACTAGGACCCAACTGTTGATAGACTCAAAACCGGTGCTTTGTTCAAGGAAATAAGACTTGCTGCCATGATGTTAAAAAACATGTGAATGAACTTCCCTTCCCCTCTTTCTTGTAAAGGTTTAACGAGTCCAAGAAATCAAACTCGGGACCATCTTCATTTTTGGAAAGCTTGAAGAATACTTGATAAAACACTGATTCGTGGATTTTACGAGCCCGAACTAGTACATGCTCGACGATGTTTTCATAGTTTAGAGAATCTGAAAACTCCAAAGAAGACTCCACGGGGGTGATTTTTTGTCCAATTTAGTCTCCTGAGGCCGGAAACGTATAAAACAAACCACAGAAGAACTCTCTTAGCTTCCGAAGAAGTAAGGCGCACATTTTTCGTACTTAGTCAAGAAGGTCCAAAAAAGGTTAAATTACCACCTACCCAACGCTCCTTCAAAAGCAGCATATAGCCTGAGTTTTATGAGTGTGAAGGAAGGCAAGATCACTCAGAAAGATCGATTTGATTACGAGAAATGGGGCTTACAACAATAAACTCGATGTGTTGTTCTTTAGGGTTTAATGAGCATGACAAAGACATAAATTACACTCATAATATTTTTCATGTTTTGGTCCAGAGCACGGAAAATAGAAAACTAAGCTCATATCGGGGGTTCCTTTTCCATAAATTTAGTCCCTCAGGTCCGGAAAAGCGATAAACCTATGCCTGAGAATACTCTTCTCAATTCCAAAGAAAAAAGAGTGTTCATTTCTCGTATTATTCCACATGGTCCGAGAAAGAGATAACCTACCACCAATGTGGATGCCCATTCACATATTCTTAACGAGCCTAAATGGACAAGTTTACTCGGCAGTCAAGTCTATTTTGAGGAGTCAGACTTGGGCCTAAAGAAACTCAAAATATTTTCCATGAAATTTTAACGAGTCTGAAAAAGTCAACTCGCAGCCTCCTTACTGTTTTTAATGAGCTCGAAGGAGAGCAGAAAGAATGCTCTAAATGCGAGGAGACGAGTGTCAGGGGCAAGCGAAACTAGTTCCAAGCGCGAGGAACAAACCTATGCATAATGCAAGGAACATGAGTGAGGTAAAGACACTCGGGGAATGTCTCCTCAAGATAAAAGGTGTCAAGTTGCAAAGGCAAAATAATACAAGGCTGAGCGATGATGAGAACAAAGATGAGGGTTTATACAACAAGCTAAAAGCGTGAAAGCCGGCATCAGGGTCAAAAGTGCAAGCAAGATACATGCAAATGCAGTTACAACTTAAACAACAAGGCGAGGCTAGTAAACAGTTGTGACTCCAACTAAAAATCCTGTCTCCAAAAAACAACAAAATCAGAATCACATTTAGAAGAAAAGATCTGATGTGGGTCACTTTGGCAGAAACACATGTTACTTTGTTATCTTCTACAAAAGGTAAATTCAAGGAAGAATCGACTGAAGAAGATTCCATAGCACCAAGGCTCGAGGGTTTATAATCAGTAATATCAACCTCAGAAGGAGAGCAAAAATCAATAAGGGAGATAGAGTCTCCAAGAACAAACTCAGTATCACATGAATTGAAAAATTCATAAGAAAAATCAAACTCATTAGGATCACTAACTTGCTATTCAAAGAGAGATTCAAAAGACTCAACAAGACCAACATAAGAATAAAGGTCAAGCTTACTAGGCAAATCAAGGTTAGACTTAGTCACAACTGAAACAACATCCAATAGAAGATCAGACTGTATCAAAGACTCTAGGAAGACTTCATCTGAAGGAAGGAGATCATCCGAGATAGGACACATGTCTAAACTTTCAAATGGATTAACATAGTGGAGAGCACACTCCATAGTCTGTATAGGATGACTCACCTGGTCAACTGTTGCAACCAAGTCCCAAGAAGGTAAGCATGAAAATAGAGGTTGCTTCTCAGTAGAAATTGAACGCAAAGGACATGAGGCCACATAGCTCACCTGTGGTGGGGTAGTGTCTATAGAAACACTGGGAATCAATAAAGTAAAGACCTAGTCTCTAGTCGGGTCAGGAGATGGATCAAGAAAATCCAACTGATCGATAGTGACAATTTCTTCGCCATGATTAAAGTACATCACACGAAAGAATGTTGACACGACAGCTTTCATGGCATAGACATAATCACATCCAAGGAGCATATTGAAGTCCAAGGGGTCTTCTATCACCATGAAGTCAACTAAGACGGTATTCCCACCCGAAGTAACAGGTGTTTGAGCAAGAATTCCCGAGGCTATACAAGTTCTTCTATCAAATTCCAGTAACTAACTAGATGTTGACACAAGGTTGGGAGATCCCATGCCTCACCAAGCATGAGCAGACAAGATAATAACTGAGGCTCCTTCATCAACAATACAACGAGCAATCATGTATGATTCAACTTTGACATTTATCTGGAAAGGTGCATCAGAAGGAAGGCGCGGCTCAACTAGGCTATCCCAATCAAAGGAAGCAATCCGAGAGCTTGGTGGGGGTTGATCTGAAGTGAATTCAATGCCCCCTTGTTCAGTAAGTTCTGAACTGGCAGTGAAGAAAATGTGACTAGCAGACACTTCACTCTCCAAAGGAAGAGTGGGATTGATCAATAATGAAATCGATTCAACTGCTTTGTGAGAGTCACTCTCCAAAGGGAGAGTGGGATTGACCAAAGATGACATTAGTTCAATCACATCAAGATCACTCTCCGAAAGAAGAGTGGGATCGACCAAAGATGAGATTGGCTCAACCACTTGATCAACCAAAGGTTGAGTAGGTTGTTCAGGAGAAAGAAATTCTTGAGTCTCGGACCACACTCTTCGCACCTCTGAGATAGCAGGGCACTGGTGAGTAAGATGATCTCCCTCGCATAGCTTACAAGGGAACTTAAGTTTGCACTTCGAATGACCAGTTTTCTCAACAGTGTCAACACGACTAGCAATGGATGATTTTTTTCTCTCAGCATGATCTACAGAGGTTGATAGTTTGCCCCCAGCATGAACTACAGAGGTTGGGTGACTGGGCCCAACCTGAATAGGAGAGGCTGGTTGTTGAGGGACTTCAGGATGTTCAAAAATGGGATGACCATGAAACCAAACTCTTCGCACCTCCGCGATAGAAGGGCATTTATAAGTAAGGTGGTCTCCCTCACAAAGCTTACAAGGAAACTTGGGCTTGTATTTTGAACAGGTCGTCTTTTCAACAGTGTCAACATGACTCACAGTGGTTGACAAATTGTCTTTAGCATGAACCACAGAGGCTGAGAGACTGCCCCTAGCATGACCTACAGAGGATAAGAGACTAGGTCCAACATGACCTTCAGAGGTTGGATGGGCACCACCAACATGAACAACAAAGGCCGAATGGTTAGGATCAACATGCTTTGCAGCAGTTGAGTGTGTGCCCCCAGCATGAACTTCAGAGGTTGGTTGGATGGATCCAACATGACTTGCAGAGGTTGGGTGGGGAGGTTCAACTTGAACAACAGAAGTTGAACGGGTGCCCTCAGCATGAACTACAGAGGCTGAGTGACTGGATCCGACATGACCTGGAAAGGTTGGAAGGATCCCACTAGCATGATCAACAGAGGCTGGATGGTGAAGATCAACTTGACTTGCAGAGGTTGAGTGCTTAGATCCAACATGACCTGTAGAGGTTGGATAGGTGCCCCCAACATGAACTGCAGAGGTTGGGTGGTGAGGAAATAGCCTTCCGGTGTACCTATGTATGAACCCTAGATGTCAAAGAGACTAAAGGCTACCTTAACTATATTGACAGTCTGGGGGGATAGTTGCAAGTCTAGTTCGTACGCATGGACAGGGTAGCAAAGCCCGAAACCCTGTCTAAGACAGAATCCCTAAATGCGTAAAAACCTTGGTCTACGCTTTGACAAGGAATCGGTGGGTTATCTCCTCAATCCAAGTATCCACGCGGCCTCGTGCTTAACTCCCGTTTGAGAGGAGCTTCCCATATACAATCAACATAGAGAAGGGTTTACCTAGTGATTAGCCAACTACGTCTGAAATTTAAACACTTGTGGAGAGTTGAAACTCCCTAATCCACAAGTCTAGCCTGAGCTAGTTGGTGTATGACCCTATAAAATAAAACTTACTAATAATTTTTAATCTATATCGTTTATTTTAAGGGTTGTTTTTAGTCAGAGGGTAAATGGTGTGAAACTTATGTGGTGTTTTGACTCAAAGTTGAAACAAAATGACTAAGCAAAGATCTATGAAATGCAAAAAGAAAAAACTATTCTCTTTTCATTTTCAAATAGAAACTTGAAAACCACAAAAAAACAAATTCTTTTTATTTGTATTTTTTCAAAAACAATGATATGCTATGCAATCTATACTAAAAACATAATCTACATGCATATAAAGCAAACATGTGTTTTTGTCTTTTTCTTTTATAAATTCAAAAGAGAAATCAGCCTATCAACTAATGCAAGCAAGCACTGTAAGCAAAGCAAATATACCACTACTCTACACCCCACAAACAAACCCTAGGTTTCCCTAAAGTTGTATATCAACCTCTCTTGAAAGGAAGGCTCACAAAGGTAAACAATCCAACTAATTTGGAATGAAGAGACCGAGCAATAAAACTGACATAAACAAAGGTCAAGAAGTCCCAAAAATCAATCTAAACCTACAAACATAGGCTGCTCAGTACCTTGTCCAAGAAGGTCAAGCCAAAGAAGTAGGTGGGGGGGAAAGCAACAAAAACAAGTATATGTTCTTTTTATTTTTCTTTTATAAATGCAAAAGAAAAACTACCTACAAACAAAATTATGTAGATAGAAAGAACAAAGAAAAAGTAACTATGCTAGACAACCACCAAACAAACTCTAGAATGAACTAAAGTCAGTATAAACCCTACTTGGAAGGAAGGCTTGCATAAAAACAAGTCAGCTATTTTGGCATGGTGAATTTAACCAACAAAAGAAGAAGGAAACCAACACCAACAAGCTTCTGAACTTAGACAAAGATCACTGACATAGGCTGACTAGAAACATAAGCCAAAAATCATACCAAGCAAAGGAGGTGGGGGAAAGAGCAAAGAGAAAACCCTAATGCTATAAAAAGACTTACCACATAGATAAAGAACAACCAAAAGGGATGGTACTAACTCCTTGGAGTCATGCACCTGTAGAGGACCCCAAAAGACCTTCTAAACAACCTTTAAACAAAAGAAAAAATCACAAAAGAGGATAAAAACACTATTTAAAGAGGCATACGCGAGTTTCGCTACTGACAGGTCGTGTGTCATATGCGGGTTGACAATGCAACAAGTCGCATGTATAAGTACACGTGGGCTGTACCGTTTACAAGTCACGTATCATACATGGGTTGACAATATAGAGAGTCGCGTGTACCGAACTAGAAACACGACTGTTTAGTCTGCAACTAGCGTATGGGTGGAAAAAATCCCAAAAAAGGTCAAAAAATTCCTTAGGAAGGTAGGGGAGGTGTCCTATCAGACTTATAAATTGTTCCTAAGTGGAAAGAAAGACTTGAAACCTTGCAAAAGATTGAAAGAAAGACAGAGAAACCCCAAACAGACAAGGCTATCCCCAGCAGAGTCACCAGTTCTGTTGTAAAGGAAAGTATCCTATGGCTAGGGTTTAAGAGGCCATCAACATACTGGGGTTGAAAGGTGGATGCATATAGTTCTGCAAGTATATATAAGCAATATTCAGAGATTATAATGGTTCATACCTTAGCCAAACGAAGGTTGATCCAAGCAGCCCTTCAATTCTCTTCTTGCTCCTCTCACTCCTCTTACTCCAAGAGACCTGCAAAACAAGTTATACCTTCCTCAAACCAATATGACCACATATAAAACAATGGTAATCAAAGAAACATGAAATAATGATCTAAATAACATCATCATATGATCATAAATAGAGATTCAATCACACATTGAACAATGATTTGGGAAGAAGAAGGACATCACATCTTTATTAATCTTGAAAACAAGTACAAGTATACCTTCTCTTCAAGTTCGGCACCTCACAAAATCTTGATCTGGTTCTACTGCTTCTCTTCTCCAAGAAACTCAGCCTCCAGGCTCTGCAACGCAAGGAGAATGCTTCTAGGGCAAAGGTGTGGGAAAAACAATGCAAAGATTCAAGTCCCCTCTCATGGACCTCTCTACCTCTATTTATATGCTTAAGGAAGAGTTAGGGGCGAAGACAAAGTAGTTGCAACTGAAGGAGTCAGTTGCATAACTACCCAAACTACCCGGAATTCAAAAGATGTGTTTTTTGACATTTTCAGGAGGCGTACGTGGGTTGTAGAGACAACAGTCACATACACAAGAAGGTATACGCAGGTTGCAATGCATAAAGTCGCGTATATAAGGCGTACGCGACTATTATATATGGCAACTCGCATACATACGCGGGTTTGCCTTAAGGAAACTCATGTATATATCAAAAATCTCATTTTTAGGGTATTTTTGGGCATTTTCAAACTTTGGTGTCTTCTGTAAAGTTTTAGCTAATGGAAATACCTTTCCAACGGTGTAGAGATGAGATCAAACAGAGTTATAAAACTCAAGATATGGGTCCTCCAAGTTAGGTGTTTTTTTAGTGACTTTCATGAAGTGTCGTCATGGAAGTGTCGACATGCGACGAAATCATGGGAAAGTGGTCACAGGCAGAGATGTGTCATTTTGAGCTATAACACCTGTCAAGTTAGGCCCACAGGCCAAGATATTTTCATCAAATTTAACATCTCTTCGAATGATTATATCATGAGAATGTGGTTGAAGAAGTCTATAACCTTTTACATCTTCAGAATATCCAACAAATATGCACTTTTCACTTTTAGGCTGCAATGCTTTCTGTTTTTCATCCGAAATGTGAGCCCATGCTTCACAACCAAACACACTGAAGTGACTTACATCTGGTTTAATTTTACTCCATGCTTCTTCTGGTGTTATACCTTGTAAAACTTTAGTTGGTGTGCGATTAACTATGTAATTTGCACAATTTATGGCCTCAGCCCAATATTGAAGACTTAGTCCCTTAGATTGGATCATACAATTAGCCATTTCTTTTAAAGTGTCGTTCATTCGTTCAACTACACCATTTTTTTGTGGTGTATATGGAACAGTGTGTTGTTGTTGGATTCCTTGTTTAGTGCAGAAAGTAGTGAACTTTTTGTTAACATATTCTCATCCATTGTCAGATCTTAACTTAATAATTTGATGACCAGATTGTTTTTCAACAAGGGCCTTGTAGGCCAAGAACATGTTAAATACTTTGCTCTTAAGTTTTAGGAAGTAAACCCAAGTGCATCTGAAGTAGTCATGAATGAAAGTTAAGAAATATTTGAAACCAAAAAAGGAAGCAGATGGAAGAGGACCACACAAGTCACTATGTACAAGCTCCAAGGGAACCGAGGTGTGCCAGGAGGCACGCTTGTCAAAACTTCGCGATGATGTTTTCCGAGTACACAACCACAACAAACACCATCCTTATAAGATACCATCGGAACACCAGTCGCCATATTGTCTTTACATAGTTGTTGCAATGAGCGATAATTTAAGTGACCAAATCGTTCATTCCAAAGTTTGCTCAAGTTATCACTATGAGCAATAAAAACTGAAGGAAAAGTTGATGACCCAAAGTTGTTAAATTTATACAACCTCGTAATATCATCAACACTTCCAATAGCAAGGACATTTTGAGGGTTTTTAAAATCCTTGGTTATAACTTTGTGAGGTGTAAAAGTCACAGTTTTAACTTCACCTGAATGAGTAATTTGATAGACTAATAACAAATTGCAGGAAATTTTTGGAACACATAGTACATCACTGAAATGACCATTTTCTACTAGAACTGTTCCAGATCCTACAACACTTAGAGATCTATCATCACCAACAAATATTTGTTTGGTGTTACATTCATGCATAGTAGAAAAGATGGCTTGATCCTTAGCCATATGATAAGAGGCTCCAGAATCAATGAGTCATTCATTTGAAGTAGAAGAAGAAGATGCAGTATAAGAGTAACCAGAAGCACAAAGTGCATTGCCATGAGAGGTAGATTCTGAAGACGAATCTAGGCTGATGTGGTGCTTCTTCATTATTGCTTCCAAGGCTGTCGTCTTCTTGAAACACGTAGATTCATCATGATTATCTTTCCCACAAAAATTGCAATGACGCTCAGTCTTCTTTCCTTTTAACTTGAATCCTTTGTCATTTTTTAAAGAATGAGCTGACTGAGAGGGTTTGGGACCCTTGCTTGGCTTATTATTGCAAAAATTTTGTTTCTTGGGAGGCTTGAACTTTTCTTTTTGTTGGGACAATAAGGTTTTCCCAGATGTATCTGCATTGTTAATTATCCCAAGATTAATGAGCTTATCTTGCTCTCTAATTAACGAATCACAAAAGGATTCAAGAGTAGGATCTTGATAGCTAACTGCATTCAAGGATTCTTTCATGGAGTAAAATGTAGATACAAAAACATAATATGCAAGTCCAAGTTTGGAAAGAATATGTTAAATACATTGTTTGTCTTCTTTATTAATTTTGCATTATTCACATAAGAGTTTAAGAGTTTTATATTTAGATAAGTAATCTTGAAAGCATGAAAAATCACTTGGATTGAAAGAAATCAACTCATTCTCAAGTTGATGACCTCGAATTTCATTGTGTTTACTAAACACAGATTCCAACTTTTCTCAAGCTTTATTAGGTTCATCAATTCCAGATATATGGAATCGCAAATCAGTAGAGATTGACATCTCAATCAATCCACAAGCTTCATCACATGTATTTTTCCATTTTATTTTCTTATCATCATCAGTGGGTTCTGTTTCTTTCCCTGAGGTAATTCTGAAAAGTCCTCTACTTCGTAAAACATCTTCCATTCAAGATTTCCATGAGAAATAGTTAGAACTGGTAAGTAGAATATCACAAGGGGCAGCCATACTATAAAATAATGCCTGAAAAAACATAAACTAACTGTCTAGATGCAAAGAGCTTGAAAAATTAGGCTGTTTCAAAAAAAACGGCACTGAAAACTGATTCTGGAAAATGAAGAGATTCTTGATCAAAGAAAATGTTGAAGATGTCCCCAATAGTGACGTGGCAGATATTAACTTGACCAACTAAAAAAAATAACCCCCTTCTTCCCAAGATGAACCTTTGACAATTACTTACAAGAAAGTTGTTTTTTAAGTGAATCACTTTTGTAAAATAAGTGATGTTCACTTTTAGAATAATGTTACTTTTAAATAGTGCGGCAATAAATTAAAAGACTTAAGTGACTCACTTTTTATTTTATTTAAGTGAGATGCACTTTTACAATAAAGTAACTTGAAAATAGAAATTGCATGCACGAAAAAGTAACTTAATAAGACTTGAACTCAAGACATATTAAGGAATAAAGCAACTTTGAACCAAGTGAGCTAAGTTTAAAAGGTACGTAAAAGAATGGAAAGAGAAAGAGGGCTTCTTCTTTTTTTAACTCTTCTCTCTCATTCTCCGTGCTTGCCTTTTTTTCCTGCAAATCACAAAAAAAAATGAAAAACAAAAACAAAAAATACTTGTCTTCAATAAGCTTTGAGGAAAAATCTCCTTTTAAGGGGAAGGCTATATATATATATATATATATATATGAAGTTTTATACCTTGGAAATTGTTCCCCTTAGGTGACTTTTGTGTAAGTCACTAGGAAAAAGGGGTCTTGTCACATGGACTTTATATTAATGACTTGATATGAGCATTAAATGCACTTTAATTGAGTGAATTAAAATTTAATTTTTTAAGAAAAGTGATTTTCTCAAAACCACTCATATCCAATCTAGGCCCTTGGATCAGATGACCTTTCACTTACCCATCTATTTTTTACCTAAAACGAAAATTTCCATGTGAAGAGGCAAATTGTTCATTTTTTAGAGAGAGAGCCGATTTCCAAAGAAAAGGAGGAGAATGTAGCTTGAGGGAGTTTTTTCTAGGCACGAATTCCAAGGCAAATGTACATTAGGTTATTGGCACGATTCCCAATGATTTTGGCACAGATTTCAAGGAAGGAGGAGAATGTGGCTTTTGGCACTTCTACTAGCAGGGAGGAGAGGAGAATGTGGCATTGACTGCCCACGGAAAGAAGAAGTTCAAGAAGGGCCCCAAAAAGGGTGGGGCTAAGTAGTAGGATGGATAGAAGAAGGAATTGAGCACGGTAAACTTCTTTTCTTGTCAGAAGATTGGGCACTATGTTGGACAGTGCCCACATAAGAAAAAGAAGAAGAAGACAACAGCTTCAGCGGAGGTTGATGAGTTTATAGCTAGATTTGAGAGAGAGTTTCCTCTCTATGCTAGGCATGTTGAGAGAGAGAGCATCCATCATCACCAATACAAACATTGATATTGAGAGGGCGGATTCCTTGTTAAATGGCCATTCTTTCAGTGCATCCACCACCATCACACTACTACATTTTGACCAAAAATCTGACGGCCATATTGTCGGATTTTCGACACTTCCCTGTCGCATGTACGACACTATGATTTTTTTTAAGCGTCGATGGTTTATTGTCGGTTATCTGACATCTTTCACATATGTCAGTTAAGCGACACCTTAGTTTACTGTCGGTTAAATGTAAATCGTCGGTTATCTGACATATAATTCATAGTAAACATTAAGCATAAGCGTCGGTTAAGCGACAGTGGAGAAAACGTAAGCGTCGGTTAAGCGACAGCATGGCAGTCGAAGAAAGCGACGATAATGAAATTTTTTTTTTAAATAACCTTCGGTTAAGCGATGGATATAAAATGAAATCGTCGGTTAAGCGATAGAAGGGACGTCGATTAAGCGACAGTAGATAAAAAAAAATTTAATAAGCTTCATGTCGTCGATTAAGCAACGGATATAAAATGTAATTGTCAGTTAAGCGACCGAAGGGACGTCGGTTACGTGACGGTTATAAAACGCACTCGTCGGTTAAGCGACGGTAGATAAAAAAAAATTAAATTAAATAACCTTCATTCCGTCGGTTAAGCGACGGCCATAACTGTTTTTTTTTTTAAATACAAATGAATTCTCTATATTGCATTGATTAAATGAGAGATGGAAGCCTTCTTATAAACACTTGCATAAACAAACCCTCCAATCACTGGAACTTCTTGGACATCTCACCCATAGACCCCTCACAGTTCCTAATGCCTATCAGAGGCATAGATCACACCAATCTCTAGAGATCTCTATGAATCACACCCACTAAAACTCTTCGACAGCATCTCCCTCTCATAGGTACTAATCTTCTCCATACACAAATAGGAATACTTCAGTTGTACAACTCAAATACCATGTTAAATTTTCAGCACATGGTAAGCAGATCTGCACTCATAAAACAAAACCCTGCAGCTAGGAACCTAAAATTGATTAAAATTCAATCAAAACTGCAGAAATAAGAGAGCTAGATCTACAAATACAAAAATCTGAAAAGAGGAGAACAAGATTATTCAGCAGCAATCAACCACACATAATTCCCTATCATATTGAAGAAAAGATTACAACTTCAACTAGCTAACACATTGGCCTGAAAATCAAACTCTCTAGCCAAGAGAGTGAAGCATCCTCCTCTTTTATAGAACAAGAGAAGAGAGGTACAATGGATCTAGAGACATCTATAGAAGACCTTCCTTGAAGGGGTCAAACCCTAACCCTAATGCACCTTGGATAGTGTGCCCTCATGCATGGATAAGTTTACTTGAATAGAACACCCACTTAGGTGAAGATAATGCATACAGGCATGCATCCTACTTACCTTGGGAACTGCACCCTCCCAAAATAGGCAAACTCTTCATGCAACATGCCTTACCAACATTGGAATCCGCACCCTTCCAATGTAGCTCATGCATGCAACTCCCTGCATTGGGATCTGCAGCTTCCTAATCTGGAACATGCATGCATGTGCCTCACCTTTGCCTACCAAAGACTAATGCACCATCATTAATGTGCCTTCCTCATCAACAGAAAAACAATTATGCACAAGGACCTAGGCTAGAATTGATCTACTGATCATGCTGCTGCTGAAGGAGAACAACTCTGAGAAACAGGGAAACTAACAATTTACACTATATATATCCCCACAATTTATTAGATTAAAATCTCAGCATGTATGGTAAGACTTTGGAAAGAAAATATGTTGTCACTAAATTAGGAAGGGTCTCAAGTTTCAACCCATTTGAAGAGGCATATTGTCAATACAAATTGTTGAAATTCTGCAGAGTAAGACAGTAAGCAACCCAAATAACATATAAATTAATAAATTACTGGTCCAAGGGTGCCAATATTGCAAAAGGTATTTCTCAAATACCTCAGTTATATTACAATTTCTGGGACCAATTAACACAATCTTGCAGAGTTCCTCACTGCTAAAAAAGTTGACTAAATGCAATTGTATTTGATCATTCTTGTTGACAACTTCTTCCACTCAAAAATTTCATTTCCATGCAGGATGGGTCAATTATACACCAGCATGTTATTTTGGAACTGGGCCTTGGACTAAATGACAATCTTATGTGCTGTTAATGGGGCTTATGTCTCTGCTTATTGCCTGTGTTGCGGAACTTTCAGCTAGTGAAGGCTCGCTACTGGTTGAACAACCAAGATTTACTTCCAAATGTTCCACTGGTGCCTTAACTACATCAGTGCGAATACCAATATCTGTTGCATATCTGTTTAAACAATAAAGTCCAGCCATCACTGTAGCCACACCTGGACCACCGAAAAGGAGACCAAAGGGAGAGGAGAGAATAGCAGCAACAGGAACACCAATTATTGATAATGCTTGCCCACTTCTTCCTAGGCCACGTTTTTCAACCGACAAGCCTGTCTTGCAAAACATTGCAAAGTCCTCACAATTGTTCTCAAATATATCATAGTTTCCAAACCCATTTTGAAGGAGGTGCATTGCACGGTGAATCACTGTTTCTGGGGGATCTGATTCTGCAAGAATGCATGTCCCTCCACGGGCTTTAGCAAGAAATAAAGCATGACTAACACCATACTCATATCAATATAGATGCCCTCCAGCAAGAAAGCAATCTAAACAAGAAAGGGTCACTCCACTATTTTCTCTTTCAAAGCCACAGTCAAGACATATGAGAGATCGAGTTGGTGTTGAACTAGAGACAAACACATCAAGAATGGTCCGAGTTTCGAGTTCTTGGCCTAGTCCTCTTGTAAAATGGACCACTTTGTTACCCTCGACATAAACCCCTGCATAACAACACAGGAAACGCATAAAATTTGTGTTATGAACTAAATTGGAGAGACATACAAAATCCATGTACATTGATTGCAAAACAGACAAACAAAGTCACTCAAAACATATATTGTGTTGGACAAGAATATAAACTTCACGACATGAAAATCAGCATCAAAGTTCAAAACTCACAAAACTCGAGGCCTGATAAGGTCGATCAGATATTTATTTAAATACAAATGATATACAAATTTCAATGGGAAGTGACATTCATGTAAAGAGAAAAAATAAAGATTATGGACAGCTAAACATAGCCCAAACATTTTAAGAAAAAAACCAAGTAGTATCTCCAACCTATGGTGAAAAGAAAGGCATCCTTGTTGTATCTTCCAAAAACACACCCAAGGGGACCACAGGTATTTCCTAAAGGCTAATCCTCATAAGGGGCTGGTAGTCCTCATTGTACTGAGTAACTACTCACGGCTATGCGTTAGCTTGGATATGAACAAGTGAACAAGAAATGCTAGTCAAAGTGGAAATGATTCTAGTTTAGACAAGGTGGAATTGATTCTAATTTATCACCATATATATTTGGAGTCGTTCTGATTCCCACCCAATTCTGGGAGGAATCTAGAAATTCCAAAATACAGATCTGTGAAATGTGTTCTGCAAGATTCTCATTTCTAGGCCTTGAATTGGTTGCTTGCTAGTTGCTGATTAATTCATGTAGTTTCAGAGACAGAAAGTTTGTTCTCTTATTGTACTCCATTTTAGTAATCAAACAAATAAGCTACCTTGAGGCTAGTTCCACATAAAATGGATATCACCTTTTGAAGAAGTTAAGCAAGAGAGGGTTATGATAAAAATAGAAAACCATACTTGCATACCATCGTTGCCTTCTTATTGAATAGTTTTTGAATTTATCGTTCCTCCATGACAGTAATACCAGAAGAGGACAAATATAGGAACAACTATTGAATATCTAGCACCATACTTCTATCCCCAAGACTGTTAAGTGCTCTATGTTACCCCCCATATTGCATGGGTGTCCAATGGTAAACTTTATTACAAATTCAGTGAAGATGACAGGTTTATGAGTCCATGAATAGCCTGGAATCCTTGATAGTATACTTCATGGGATGAATCAGATCATTTCAGGCAGCTTCACTGAGGGTTACAGAATTTCTGGGCATTGTTAAGGGTTTTGATGATGAATACACAGGTCATTTCCTCATGAACACCCTAGTGTTTTGACTTGGTTTTCCAGCTGCAAACATCTTTGAAGACTGTTTTCTTTTCCAAGATTACTGTACTTGCACAGATAGTTATTTTAAATCACATGTCTATTTTAAATCCCAATACAAAATCATTGGCTGGCCCTCATAAGCAAGGGTCAATTACCATACCGCCTCTGTCAAAGCTTATTGACGAAAGACATAATATTTTCCCAAGTGTAATTGGCTTTGAGATTTGTATATATATAAAGTTGTTCTAACGGATGGAGAACACCAACAGTATGAGAGATGTATTGAAAACTTGGCAGTGATGTGATTGAAAATTACTTTCATGCTTGTACACTACAAGAGCTACACATGCACACTGGCTTACACAAACTTTCACGTATGTGCCCAACTTGTAAGCATCTGAATATGTGATAGTGTATGTGAAAAAGAGCAAGCAGAAATCAATCAAAGTCAAGAAATAGATATTTGACTATCATAAATAGCACCATGTGAAATCTTGCATTTTATGCATTTAACCAATACTCTGCTAATATAATGGACGGAATCTCTGAAAAACTTAACAGACGTGAAATTTGTAACCAATTGAGAGTGAACAGTCGTGTTTCAATAGACGTAACTTTTGTAGCACAAGTGCCAGCACTAACCAACATTTTTTATAACCATAACAGAGGAATCGCATATTATCATTGTTCTACAACCATGCTAGCAACTAATTTTAAAGATGTAGCACCACAGAATCCATAAAATATCATAGAACTCAGTCTTAGTAAGTAGAAGAAAAGATTTCTTGAGGAGATATGGTTGCTAACTCAAGCTCGTATTATCCTACCTGCTTATGGCTCAACTCAGTTTCCTAAGCTATACTTGCAAAAAAACCCGAAACCCTTCACTACCATTCTTGTTGCAACACTATTCTCATTATACACTCCTATAAATAGGTAAAGCGCTACAGGAAACCACCAAGCATATTCTTGTTTTAAATCTCTAGACAATATCATTAATTGCCCCTAAGCAAGGGTCAATTACCATAAGCCGTTGTCAAAACATATTTACAAAATACATATAATATTCTTATTTTAAATATCTAGACAAAATCATCGATTCTCCCTAAACAAGGGTCAATTACCATAAGCCGCTGTCAAAACATATTCACAAATAACATATGATTTGCTCCATGGTGGCTGGCTTTGAGATTTGTCTTATAGAAATTTTGTTCTAGCTGGCTTTGAGATTTGTCTTCTTGGAGATTTGTCTTGGCAGTGGTATCCATCTGCTTGGGGTCCTGCCAATCTGATTGGTTGTTATACTCATTTGTTGATGTTATTGAAAATTGTTTTCTAAACATCTGAAAATTGTTTTCATGTTTATATGTTACAGGAACTACATAAAATCCATATATTGTATCTAGGTTATGTTGTATAAAATTCATGTAATGGTCACTCTACAATCCTGTGATGTATATCACAGGAAGCATCACATATCTATTGGCATCATCCAATGGCATTGTTACTTTTTCAAGGAGAAACAGTAACACTCAATGGATGGGTTGTAATGCTTTGTCCTATGAAGAATATGCAGTCAAAATTTTAGTGAACAAACCAATTGAAACTAGTGTTTCTTCCTGTGTTTCAAAGCTATGAAGATAGGTGAGAAGCGCTGAGGAATTTGTTGTCAATATTGCGAGAGAGAAGGCATGTTGCATTAAGTTAATTTCTGTGAATATATTCCTTGCCTGGGCCTGAGTCACAGCAGCAAAGGTGCACAGGGTTTCAAGGTCGATGTACATGCAAAGGATAGAAGCACTTGTTATGGTGTTCATAAACAACATGTGCAGAACACTTCTTATATATGGATAGACTCTACAGTATATTGCAAAAGAAGGGGGCACATTGGCTAGTGTAGCATGCAAAAGGAGCGCAGTCAAAACATAAACCTTGTCTTTTACCCATCTTTAAACAAACCATGCAGAAGTTGAGTTTAAGTTCTAGTTTTAGGTTCTGAGCACTTAAAACTTCAGTTAGTGTTGAGTTAGCAGCCAATTTCAGTGGGCATTTAACACTTTCAGTTAGCATCCACCAGATCTATAATGATACTGAGAATTTAGTTTTTTTTGTGGGGAAACGAGTTTACTTATTTCTGTTGACAGCAGCAGTGTTCAATACCGACCTATCCAAAATAGGAAAATCATGCATAAAGGTCTTCAATAGGACCTATGTGCACAACACACAATATTTAAATTTAATATTTAATATTTAGATATCCACTGACAAAAAATGGCCAATGGGACTGGAAAAAAGTACATGAATCCAATTTTAGAGGAGAAAAGTACAGGCCTGCCTACAACAGCATACTGAATCACATTAAAAATAAAAACTAGGAAAAATGACTCTGGAACCAACTTTTCAACAGGATCAACAATGATAATTAAACAAAATAGTGACTCAATATGCCACAATGAATAACTTGCCTTTTCTTCTAGTAGGAAACTTACAAGGATGCATTTTCCAACTTTTTTGGTGGAAAATATTTGAAAAGCATGGCAACTGCACAAGATATCTGCTGCTAGTCCTTGTCATGCTTTCTTCTGGGAATGAAAGAATGATAGGCTATAGCCAATCAATGGAGTCATGTGCAATGGCCAATAAAAATTAACACAGTGTCGCCACATCATGTTTGTGCTAGGACTGTGGGAATAATATCTGTCACATGATCTAAATTGCACGACATAGCATTTTATAGATTTAGGGCCAGCATGGCTTCAATGAGATCAAAGATAGTTGAAGACAGCTTCAAACAGAAAGAACATTACAAATGCCAATAACATCAACTTTTTGCACAATAAAAACAGTGACATAAGAAGCCCGTTTTCAGTGCTGTACAAACTTTACTGCAGACTAGTTGAAGACTCTAAGGTTGTACTTGTACCTAAAACCTGCCAAAATGAGCAATAGGAGAGTGCATAAGTCATCGCCAAAGAACAGTAAAGAGAAACTCAAGCTAAAAGAATAAGAAGAAAACCCCACATATCATAGGGATCCGGCTATAAATACAGTCTCAAAGTAGTAGATTCTAGAGAATTCAAAGGATTCTAGAAAACGTTAAATTTTCTTATATAATCCAAAGTTATTCACTGGGTATTGACACATGGCATAAACATCGGCAGAAGTTACCAGAGAGCACAATGAGAAACTACTATGTCAAACACCTTCACTAGAGAAATAGCCTAAGCAAAACTGAAGAAACTGACTAGACTCTACATGGTTCTCCTTCATTCTTCCAACAACTTTGACTAAACTGCAATCATCTTCAAGGTATGAAATGCACAGAAAACCAAGTTGAAATGTACTTTATCCCACTTCATGAAAGGACAATCATACCTTCCACATCAGCATTTGATGCTTCTGCACTCAGCTGTTGAATAATACGAGGTACCACATCTACCCTTGTCACCCCTCCTGCAGCATCCAGGTCAGCAACAGCATCCCAATTAGGTGTGGGTATTCCACCACCAGCACTTAAACCCTGAGAACCATTATTTGACAAAATCCTGACTAAGTAGTAGTATATATAGCGCAAAACACTTCTGTCTTCACATTGTTGATGAAGCTGCATATTTACAGATGTAACACCCATCATAAGAGCAGAAGTATATAAATGACATGTCTATTATAAGAATTTTACTATCCAAATAAACATCTGGCATCACATTTTTATGCATATGACATTAGAAATTGTTTAGAAGGAAAGCTCAAAATCACTACATTATCCTCTCTGCTAATTAAAAAGCTAAAAAGATTATCACTTGAAATATTGTAAAAAATGCAAGGCAATTTCAAGTCACATAGCATATACAAATTGGAAACAAAAACTCAATTAAGCTTATGGGATTTACATATTACAAGCAAAGGTTCAGGAATATGCAGACAGATAAATAGTGAACAGTTACATACCATCAGTAGAGATGGAGCCAATGAAGGATCAACTGAATTATACACAGCAAGTTTGGGAAATACTTGATGTACTAGCTGCTTTTGGGAGCTTTTCTTAACCTTCTATTGCACCATTCAAAGTAGAAGCCAAGAAGGCATGGCTTTTACATGATATATTCTTATGGTTTATTGATGATAGTCTAGTTTCCATAGCCTTTTTTGATGGCTATGAAAGGACATGATTATTGGATTCAGTGCAATTACTTGCACTTGTGCTTTGTGGCAACATTCTATTTTGTGCACGACTGATATAATGAGAGAAAGATGAATACAATCCTATCAGGGTTGGAATTTCAAGAGGTCTCACAATATATGGCTCCAAGAGGTCTCACAATATATGGCTCATTGTTCGATCCTGGAACTTCACACAGTGATCTCACAAAACGCGAATCTTTGTCCCATCCTTGGATATGGGCTATCACACAATGATATCACAATGTGACTCATTATCTTGTGACTCATTATCTCATCTTGAGATTTACAAATGCTCCATCTTGGGACTACAAACCATCCTCTTGCTTGCTTTCCATCTCGTCAAGGATATTACAAAAGAATCTCCAATGCCTCTCATCAAAAGAGCCTCCCAAAATTCCCCTGCTTCAAACTCTCTTAACAAAGTGTTTAAATAATTCTTCATGGTTAAAACTTAAAACTACAAACTAAGGAGAGCACAAGAAGCCCCAAAAAATTCCTAGAATGAACACATAAATGCCTTCTTCCTCTGCTATAGGCAGTGAAATGTAAAGTTTGATGCATACCTCTATCATCATAAGTTATTACATTATCACATTTGTACAAAACTATCGCATCACTGACTCGGATTGGAACGTTGCATTATACCAAGCACTCTCCTATATTGACAACTTTCAATGTATTTTCATATAACCTCAATTTTTGTACATTTGCATATCTTCAGGTCACCCTTTGTGGGTCTTTCAGTTCATCGAGTCTTCATACCTACAAGCTTCTGTCTGCTTAGTCTTGCTGTAGTACTCGAGTTTATTTTTACCTATTATATGTGACTTCTCCAAGAATACATGAAGAAAAATCAGTCAATAATCCAACTCCTTTGCAGGTACACCTACATGAATTCCCATTTGTCATTTACAAGTAGAATGAATTGTTAGAAAATGAAATTTTTGAAGCAGGATTCTATGGGTGTTTGCATTATTATGAATGCTCCCAAAAACTAGTCATTATTGTTTCCTATATGTTTTACAGCAATGGTATTATATTTTTGCTCCATTAAAGCATCCCTAAACCCTAAACCCCACTCATACTCTATAATAAGACTGTTTCCCCTATTTCAGAATTCAAAAATTGGGAGTGCAGATGCATTCATCCATCATCTACAGACTGCATGCAACTCAATAAAGCTTCCTTGATCTACAGACTGATTCATCCTCTAGTTAAGATTCCCTGGTCTTATCAGTCTTCTTATAGAATATGTGGTGGAAGCCTTGTGAAATTATAACTCACTGAAGGTTCACTCACAAAACATTTTTCTTCTCAAATATGAATCAAAGATGGAGGGATCAAGAACAAGAATATTACCTTGTTTGTGGGGAGAATAAAGCCAGCGTTGAACATATTTTTTGGGTTGCAACTGGACCTGAATGTTATGGGACAAATACCTTGGAGCTTTCAATATAGAAAATTGGCCAACTGAAACTATCCAAAAAAATATGTTTTATGGTGATTTCTTATGCTCCCAAATCTACATAAATGTTGAAAGACAAGCTTGGGAGGGTCAATCAACTCAAGAGCATAATTCAATTCTCTTGCAAGAGTCGAAACCATAATTTATAAATTTGGTAGAGTAGAAACAAATATTATTTGATCAATTAGTCTCAGTTCTAGACAAGCATGGGGAACAAGTGGGATACAAGGTTGTGAGCAATATTAAGTATGTGACCTTGTTAGAGAAATTCACTCAAGGCCTTTGATCCCTCTTGAATACTAGGTTGAAAATTGCTCTAAAACTCAGCTTTTGAAGCCATTTGTGGATGGAAGTAGCACTAAACAGTCATAAAATTACCCTAAATCAATTCTGGGAAGTAAGCTCTTTCAAGTTTGGATGTGCTCTTGGCAACGGTGAAAATAGATAGATAGCTAAGGAAAAGAGCTTCAAGTGGGATGAGATGTTGCTTGTTAAAAAAAAGATAGATAGCTAAGGAAAAGAGAAATTTTTCTCTTCTAGGGTTTTCCTAATCAATCCACGGCAATCTCTCTGTTATCCCCTTGTTTTGCAAAGGATTTCCACCTAGATCTTCCAGGAAAGCCCTGGGGTGACCTGGGCACAAAAGAGGCAACCTGGCTTAATTTTCTTGGCTGAGAATGAATACTAGGTTGAAAATTGCTCTAAAACTCAGCTTTTGAAGCCATTTGTGGATGGAAGCAGCACTAAACAGTCATAAAATTACCCTAAATCAATTCTGGGAAGTAAGCTCTTTCAAGTTTGGATGTGTTCTTGGCAACAATGAAAAAAACATTGCAAATTACTTATATACCACTGTTGCAGACCCATCGCTGCCATCAACACTTCCTTTAAAATAAACTTGCAGAGTAACTTATGCACTTTGACTCGAATCTCTGTGGAACAAGATCTTTCTAGAACAAATCTACAAGATATGATCACACAACTAGGTTGACCAACTTTGTCACCCATGAATATTTGACAGTATTTTCATGTTGGAGGCTATTTTTCAACAAGGTAGCAATGCTTA